>QEWY01001585.1:240952-256929 GCA_006503575.1 Baylisascaris schroederi | reverse complement strand
TATATATATATATATATATATATATATATATATATATATAAAGAGATGTGAATTTAAAAAATAATACAGGCAAAAGGATATCTCAGTGAATATTCTTCGATATTTTCAACATCAGATTGCTGGTTTACCACGCAAATTCCCACCCCTTTTTGGAAATCGATTTCCACCCCTTCTCCTTTATAAAATGATATTCGGGAAGGGAGATAACGAATAATTAAACATATCCATCATTGCAATAATATTTTATTCAGATAATAAACTAGCCGAGAATCAAGAATTATGTCCCTTAGATTATTCGAAATTTGGTAGTTAATAGGAAGAGAAAATCTGCCTTAACAACTATAAACTCTTCAACTATAAAAGGAGCATTCGCATACTTATCAAATATAATTTCTGGCTTACCATCTATGGCAACTCACTCAATACTAGAAAACGAACTCGTAGTATGAGACAACTAAAGAATATGAATTCATACTTATTTAATATTAAAATTAAGCGATCTCTTCAAATCAACCTCCCCAAGATAAAAGATGAAGATACTCTATGAATATTTCTAGAGACTCTCTGCTACCCTCTCCCCCTATCACCTCAGGTTTCAGTTTTATAGAATCGCCCTCTAATCGTTGAAACTATCAACTTCCAAACAATTGCACCTCTGTTTCAGTGATATAAGTATGAATTACAAACACATTTCCAATCTATCAAAGCATTTTTTCATATATACTCACCCTCGATTGTACATATCCTATCTTAGCTTTGTCGTGTAGTGCTCTTAGATCACATGCGATCGCCAATTCAGCACCTCCACCAAGTGCATAACCCTCCACCCTTGCAACGGTGATCACTTCGGTTCTTCGTAACCTTCGTAATATATTACCCACAAAGAGGTTCATTGTATGTCCATCGGATGGATTCGAGATCTTCTTCATCATATGGAGATCACCCCCCGAGCAGAACGATCCTTTTGCACCTTCTACAATCACCACTCGACCCGCTTTCCACTTCTCCAACTCATCGACGATATCCGACAACTGAACAAACATTCGACCCGTGAGTGCATTTTTGCCACCTTCATTGTCGAATACGATATGTGCAATTCCACTTGTATCGTCTTTTGAGAATCGCACCTTAGCTATAACGAATCTTTGCATATAAACGAGTCGTCAATTCAGTTGACAGATTAGATTGAACATCGAAATTGGTTGGTATGGAGTGATGACTCTATTTCAATCATCCATCCCTTCGTTTGTTATTGATGACACACCGAAGGATTAGAATCAAATAACGAACACTACCTAGGAAGCAACGATTACAACAAATCGATTCAAAATGAGCGTGAGAGTTTCGTCGAGTTGATTCACTGAGAAACTTTCGAGTAAAACAAAAAAATGCGGCAATGAAAACTGGAAACGACGAAGGAAACTGCAGAGTAGATTCACTCAGAAACTTTCGAGTAAAAGAAAAAAATACGGCAATGAAAACTGGAAACGATGAATGAAACTGCTTTCTTTTTTTTTCTCTCCCCTCTTCCCTCACCCCCAACCTGAAACGTCCAAAAAAACCCCTCAAGAGCCCTCAAATTTGAGGTGAACAGGGTTTCGCTGCATATGCGATAAACGAAACCGCAGACGATACTTTTCAGAACATAGTACAATTGAGGCATTAATGAAGAATATAACCGATATGTTTGGGTTGTGTTGCACCAAGTGCAAAGTACCGTAAACTCGCCGAATTCTACCCCAGCGGGCTACTATAAAACCTCGGGTTATTTCTCCAAAAAATATTTAAGGCATTACTGGTACTGCTGGAAATGGAAATGATGTAAAGCATCGGCAAAAGAAGTATATGAACATCCAACCATTTTTAGAGATGAAGATTAAATTCAATCAATTCAAGGAGGAATCGCGCAAAAAAGCACCTTCAAAAAGGGAGCTGCATCTTGCGGGTGGTACTGAATTTAAGGAGGGGATGTGCCAGCTTTCAACTCTACGGAAGACGGATGCTAAATCCGAAGATTTGCGACAGTAACTTCACCTAAGTAGTCATATCCTGAAATCCTCATCGTCTTCCAAGATGTACCTAACCAAGTGACCACCATAATCCCACTGAATGTCCTTCAAAAACCATAAATCTTAACCATCTTCTTGAATAAGTTTCATCCCGAATACTTCAATAAATCCAATTTTCTCTAAGTTCTATGCAATATTTCTACCTACGAATCGAAAATTTGAATAACTTTTTTTTTTTCAAATCAACAACAACAAAAACTTATCGCTGTTTACTACAGTTCCTCAACTTATTAATATCACCTCGAGAGGAATTAAAACTTTTGAAGCTTATTTATTTCAATAATCTATTGAAAAAATTTCAGAACTTGGATACTGCTAAAATTTACAGGAAAAAAAAATACTGGAAAAATGAGCTGAATTCACCGAACCTCCAGGTCGATCGAATTTTTCGAAGAACTCTCTTGCCTCTTTCGCTGAATATTTCGCCTCCCAGGCCGGGAAATCAATCGGAGTCGTGCTGCTAGATCGACAAGCATAAAACGATCGAGGCAAAGATTTTGGCCGCAACAACATCGTCGACAATAAATATGCCTTGTTCATTGTAGCTCAAGTTGTGCGATTCTACAACAATCAGTGATAAACCGTAATCCTCACTTATAAGCACTGTAGCTTACAGTACTCCCGACATTCCACCGAAAGTGAAAACTGAGGAGAACATATAGATCACTTGAATATCGTTCAACTTCATAAATGCTGCTAAAACTGCAAACATATTGGCGCAAGTAACTTCGACTTTCCCACAGTAGAGTTAAAATAAAAATATGACTTTTATTATGCTGTTCTGCATTCGTAGACGAAAACCTTTTGTACCACAAGACATTTGCGCCACATTTGTGCGGCATAGGCGTTGATCGCTGATGATCTTTGCCGGAAGAACATTCGAATTAATTCTTCGCAACTGGTACTCGGATGCAACCCTACCGAAAGTATTTAATGACCCGAGTTTAGTCAATATTCCCACATTTTACAGCTCTAAGAGAATGCGACAAATGCTGTCTGAGTGTCGGTATGTGTTTGTTGTTGTGTTGATTCGCTGTTGTTTTGTTTTTTATCCTGGAAGACGATACGATTTGGATCTTCTTCCAGAATAACACAAAAACTTGGTGATAGCGGTTAATCCATTGCCCACAACAGTGGATTAAGCGGGTATCCCTAAGCTTTTCTGTTATTTATTATAATGCTGACTGTCTAACATATAAACACAATGGCTTACAGCTAAGAATATGAAATGACGCTGAAAACTTTTACTTTTTACTTAAACTTAAATATTTAACATGAGAACTTACATAAGAGCTTTCATCACTTACATAGACTCACCTTAACTCTTAACCTCTAAATGCATCATTGAAAGATCTTCCTACGACAAGAGAGCTTACGGCAATTCACCGAATTATTTTCTCATATAAACAACAGAAATTTACAGATAAATTTAAATTCTGCAGAACTAACATAGACCTCTTTTTCCCTCTCTAACTATGGTCTCTAAAGTTCGGCCTGCTTGATGGAAGTGAAAGATCCCCATAGTGGGCACTTTTCCATCAGAGATAATCCTCACGGGGAGGGACGAGTCGCGGACGCACTATGTGCCAAGAATATACCTCCGATAGCATATACCATCCAGAACGATGAGATGAGTGAGGAGAGGACATGTCCTTTCGATCCACAACATCAGCCAACGCCACCATGTGAATGTTTTTAGTTCCATCTTTGGAACCACAAGGCGAAGTTGAGACTTGCCAGAGGCACACCTTACCCTCATCTTGAACTAAAATTAGTAATTAACCCACCTGGTTGTCTTCTCACCTTTGCTCCCCCCCCCCCCTTCATAGACTCACCTTAACTCTTAACCTCTAAATGCACCATTGAAAGACCTTCCTACGACAAGAAAGCTTACGGCAATTCACCGAATTATTTTTTCATATAAACAACAGNTAAACCATATTTTCTTACATTAAAAAATAAAAAAAAAAACGATTTGCTTTCATGCAAAGATTTTTCCCTTTTTGAAAAGTAATTCCCGCTATCATAACCGCCTCTCAATAACAACGATATTATAACAAAAGCAAAAAAAAAAAAAAACAATATGGCAACGAAGCGCTGAAAATGAAGATACAATTAATGGGATTAACAACTTGAAATAAGAATCGAAATTAAACGTGCCGCAGATTTGATTGAATAAAGATGGGCGAATGGAATTTAAATATCATACTTTTCGATGAGTTTATTGACGACTTCCACGTAGAGTTTTTTAGCTTCATCCGCACTTATACCTTAAATAAAAACAATATAACTCTATGAGAATGCATTTTTATCAATTCTTTAGTTATAGTATGTCGTTTTATATAAGCTTATTGAAAGAATTTTAAATGCTCTATTATAAAATATAGCACTTCACCGTTAAAAGATGCTACCAAAGGATTTATGCCAATAATATAAAATAATACCTTATAGTATATTATAGAAATAATAGAAAGACACTTATATTATAAGAAAATTAGAAGAATAAAACCGTAATGCTACATGAATTATTGTTCCACTACTGAAACTTTTTTTATTATTAGTTATGTAACTTTTAACTGCATTGCAATGTGCTTTTCGCATTGGCAAACAATTGTTTTACTACGAAACCATCTCAAAATTCTATAGAGAGGTACCAATGTGGGCGGTGGGGACCTCCCTGTCCTCTTCCCCTCTTCTTCCCCCCCCCCCCCCCCCCCCCCCCCCAACAGGTTCATCACACTATGAGCAACATCAAATTCAAGAGCAAAATGCCAACGCTTGATCATATTGAAGCAAGCAGTTCACATATGAACGACGAATAGCAGACAATACCACTGGGGTACTCGGAAATGCAAACCTATGCATTATTTCCAGGCTCAAAAGTTTCCACCAATTTTTTGAGTGTGCCAATTCTAAAATGCTATAAAAATTTAAGTGAGAGTTGGTATGCTACGTTGTGGTATCTCTTCCTCCCACCCCACCCTTCGCTATCTCCTCTTCTTTTCCTTCGAATAAAAAAGATTCCGTTTAATATAAAATCCCTGCCTCCACTACTCCCAATTGTCCTATAATGTTTCTTTATATCCTATTTACGTGATATTTGCCGTAAACATCGATGACATCTATGGCAAGTTTGTATGAAATCTGCCGCAAAAATGCGTAGTTTCTGCGACGACGTCTATGACAAGTATAGATGACCTCCGCGATAAACATCTATGACCGTTTGTGTAAAGCTTGCGCTGAGACCATATATCTAAGCCCTTTGCCACTCGTTCTAAATAATAGTCTGCACCCATGCTGCAGCCCAAATTGCACCACTATACAATAACGCCCATGATATCCCCTTTCTTATTCTTGGAAAATTAGAAAAAGATCCTGAGAAAATTTCCATCACTATAGTTCAGAAAACAATAAATTTTTGCCGAAAATTTCCTGTGGGAATTCAAAAATTCCTACCCCCCCCCCCCCCCCAAAAAAAAAACAAAAAAAAATTATATTTGCAAGCAATAATAAAAGTTCTCAACATTTTCTCTAAAATTTTTTAGTACCACCTAATTAAGAATTAGCACTTAAAAGTCTTGAAGTTTGTGATTATGGTATAAATCTAAGAGGAGAAGCAGATATTCATATCTAAACCAAATCTACTAAATGATCCCTATGTTAGTGCCGTCTTCCTTTGCTAACGTTTAATTTAATGAGAGCAGGTGTGATTACCAATGAAACCTTCAAAGATCGATCCTAGAACCTAATAAAAGCGAAAAGGTCGATCCTATATTTAAGCCAACATGATAAGCAAATAATATACTCACCTTTTCTACTTTCCCATGCATCCCATTTTGCTCGTCCTTTCAAATCGATCCAAGGTTTGGTGTTGGTATTATCACCAATAGTTGCTTGTTTGTATAATCCGTATAGTTCCAACAATTCATCGTTTGACGGTGAACCTTTCAATGTCTTCACCTTTACAGCCGCCGTTTCAAAATCCATTAATTCTATACTTGTTCCTTGCAACCTAAAATTAAAAAAAAAAAACAAAACAAAACAACTGAAGCATAGGTGAGAGCTGTTCAGTGCTCCTTTGCAAAAACAGTAAGTCATTTGCCCTAATAATCAAGCGATATTCGGAAAGAGGTGGAGAGTGTTGAGGGGAAGGGAGGAGGGGAGGGGGGGTAGGGGAGTACAAATAATTGGTACTTCAATGAAAACATTAAAAAAATCATTTCCCGCACTTTCTAAACGAAAGAAAAGGGAAATTTTTCTGAGAAAAATTCATCAGAATCTTGTGTAATTAACACGAATGGAAGACTTCCGCACCGTCAGCTAAGCCACTCATACGATTGGGTAAGTAATTGCCAAAAATTATTATTGCATCTGCACGTAATAAAATTTGGAAAACGCGCCAAGCTGTCTACAATATATTTTTGGTGGCTTCTGTGGATACACACTAATGCAGACGTATGCCGCCATCTGAAGCTTTCAAGTCATTGCCAAATTGTAAAAAAAAATGCAAATTGCACGAAACTAATAATCTTGACACTACGGGGGTGAACTCTTCCAAGATCGGCTTTCCCGAAAATTATTCAATTTGAAATATTGAGCACTCACTTCTGCAAAAAACCCCTTTCATCTAGGTGACATCTGCGTGGTGGCGCAAATGTCTAGACGTTTGCAGCATGGCGCATCTGTACCACAAACGCATACGCCGAAGATGCTCCCACCACAAACCAACTTGCTGTAAAAATGCAAACGTTGTAGTGCTCACATGTCGATGTAAGTGCCCTCTATCGGTGTGCTAAGCATACAACCGCCAACGCTCAATCGCCTAACAAACATCATTACGCAAATATTTAGCCGGATTTTCCGCCATTGTTTGTTAACGAAATCACTGAAATGCCGCAATAATTTCGGTGTCTTAACTTAATAAAATACAATAAGCGTTTTTTTGGAGGCGTATTTCCTCTACGAGCTGCATTGAAACAAATAAACAGAACAGGTAAGCTTAATTACCTGTGTACGATATGTTATAGAAGTTAGTGCAACGCCATATACGTAAGATTTCTAGCACATATTATTGAACAATTTTATAAATTGCCTTTCTATCCGGTTTAATAATAAATAAATCACCATCACCCGTGATCGTTTTTAATAAGAACCTGTGGCAAAAGCTGGGATTAAATGGTTGTTCTTCGATTTAGTTTGAAAACAATCTTTTTCTCATAACGAAAATATTCTTGCTTTTAAGAAACGAATTATATAAGCATATGAGTAGTAAAATTGTTGTTTCGTAGATTCATAGATGAAGTTGTATGACAGTTTTTTTTTTTGGTTATGAGCATGTGATGCGTCGAATAGAGATGGAATAATAATTGATGCTGACGTTTCGGATTTTTCAGCACTCAACATAGCACGCCAAGCTCGAACTTGCGTATAATCACCTATGATTATGGCTCAAAGAGCTAAAACGTCAGCATAAATTATCATTCCATCTCTACACGACGTATTGCATGGTCGTAACTAAAAAACTGTTACACTATTTTATTTAAGCTCAATAAAGTGGGTCATCGCTCTATCTTGATTATTTAATCAATTGCTCAACCAATAGCATATGTGCAAATGCAAAAGCGGCGGTTGAAACCGTAGTCGCAGGTGTAGGTTGAAACCGTTGCCGCACGTGTAGGTTAAAGCCATTCTCGCAGGTATAGGCTGAAACCATTGCCCAAAGTATTGGCTAAAACCGTTGCCGCAGGTATAGGGTTGAAACCGTTGCCGCAGGCATAGGTTGAAACCGTTGCTGCAAGTATAGATTGAAACCGTTGATGCAGGTGTAGTTGAGGTCGTTGGCGCAGGTATAGATTGAAACCGTTGGTACAGGTAGAGGTTCAGACAGTTGTGGCAGGTATAGGTTGAATCCGTTGATGCGGGTGTAGGTTGAAACCGTTGACGCAGCTATGAGTTGAAACCGTTGCCGAAGGTATAGGTTTGAACCGTTGATGCACGTGTACGTTGGAATCGTTGATGCAGGTGTAGGTTGAGGCCGTTGGCGCAGATATAGGCTGAAACCTTTTATACAGTTATAGCAAACAGTTGCCCCAGGTACAGGTTGAGACCATTGCCGTAGGCATAGGTTGAAACCTTTGATGCGGGTGTAGGCTGAAACCGTTGATGCAGGCAAAGGTTGAGGCCGTTGGCGCAGGTGTAGGTTCAGGCCGTTGTCGCAGGTATAGATTATGAGGTCGTTGGCGCAGGTATAGATTGAAACCGTTGGTACAGGTAGAGGTTCAGACAGTTGTGGCAGGAATAGGTTGAATCCGTTGATGCGGGAGTAGGTTGAAACCGTTGACGCAGCTATGAGTTGAAACCGTTGCCGAAGGTATAGGTTTGAACCGTTGATGCACGTGTACGTTGGAATCGTTGATGCAGGTGTAGGTTGAGGCCGTTGGCGCAGATATAGGCTGAAACCTTTTATACAGTTATAGCAAACAGTTGCCCCAGGTACAGGTTGAGACCATTGCCGTAGGCATAGGTTGAAACCTTTGATGCGGGTGTAGGCTGAAGTCGTTGATGCAGGCAAAGGTTGAGGCCGTTGGCGCAGGTGTAGGTTCAGGCCGTTGTCGCAGGTATAGATTGGAACCGTTGACGCAGGGGTAGGTTGAAACCGTTGATGCAGTTGTAGGTTGAAACCGCTGGCGCAGGTGCAGGTTGAAACCTCTGCCGCAAGTATAATTTAAAACCGTTGATGCAGTTGTAGGTTCAAACCGTTGCCGCAACTGCAGGTTGAGACCATTGCCGCAGGCACTGGTTGAGACCGTCCATGCGGATATACGTTGAAACCGTTGACGCACGTGTAGGTTGAAACCGTTGGAGCAGGTATAGGTTAAAACCTTTGCCACAAGTATAATTTGAAACTGTTGATGCAGTTGTAGGTTCAAACCATTGCCGCAGCTGCAGGTTTAGACCATTGCCGGAGGTATAGATTGAAACCGTTGATTCGGGTGTACGTTGGAACCGTTGATGCACGTGGAGGTTGAAACCATTGGAGGAGGTATAGGATGGAACTTTTGCCGCAAGTATAGGTTAAAACCTCTGACGCAGCTGTAGATTGAAACCGCTGCGGCAGGTACAGGTTGAAACCGTTGATGGAGGTGTTGGTTGAAACCGTTGATGCAGGTGTAGGTTGAAACAGCTGATGGAGGTATTGGTTGAAACCGTTGATGCAGGTATAAGTTGAAATCATTGACGTAGGTATAGGTCAAAACTGTTGCCGCAGGTACAGATTGAGACCGTTGCCGCAGGCATACGATGAAACCGTCGATACAGGTATAGGTTAAAACCGTTGATGCAAGTGTTGGTTGAAACCGTTGTTGCAGGTATGGGTTGAAACTGTTTATGCAGGTGTAGCTTGAAATCGTTGACACAGGTATAGGTAAGGTATAGATTCAAACCGTTCGTGGAAGTGTACGTTGAAACTGTTGATGCAGTTGTAGGTTGAAACCTTGCCGCAGGTATAAGTTGAAACCGTTGCCGCAAGTATGGTTTGAAAGCGCTGCCACAAGAATACGTTGAAAGCGTTTACGCGAGTGTAGCTTGGAACCGTTTTCCGAGGTATAGATTGAAACCGTTGGGCGCAGGTGTAGGTTGAAGCCGTTGCCGCAGTTAAGGGTTGAAACTGCTACCGCAGGTACTGGTTGGAAGCGTCCATGCGGATGTACGTTGAAACCGTTGGCGCAGGTATAGGTTGAAACCGTAGGGGCAGGTGTAGGTTGAAACCGGTGCCGCATGTACAATTTGAAACCGTTGATGGAGTTGTAGGTTAAAACCGCTGCCGCAGGTATATCTTGAAACTGTTGCCGTAGGTACAGGCTGAGACCGTTGGCGCAGGTATAGGTTGAAGCAGTTGCCGTAGGTAGAGGTTGAAACCGTTGATGCAGGTATGGGCTCAAACGGTTGATGGAGTGTAACTTGAAACCGTTCATGCAGGTGTAGGTTGAGGCCGTGGTCGCACGTATAGATTGAAACCATTAGCGCAAGCATAGGTTTAAACCGTTGGTGCAGGTGCAGGTTGAAATCGTTTATGCAGGTGTAGGTTGAAATTGTTGATGCAGCTAGTGGTCGAAACTGTTGGCGGAAGTGTTGGTTGAAACCGCTGCCGCAGATATGGGTTCAAACCATTGATGCAAATATAACTTGAAACCATTGGCTGAGGTATAGGTTGGAACAGTTGGCACAGGTATAGGTTGAAACCGCTTGCGCAGGTGTAGGTTGAAACCGTTGATGCAGGTATAGGTTCAAATGGTTGATGGAAGTGTACATTGAAACTGTTGATGCAGGTGTAGGTTGAGGCCGTTGTCGCAGGCATAGATTGAAACGATTGCCGGAAGTATAATTTGAAGCCGCTGATGCGAGTATAGGTTGGAAACGTTGTTGCAGATATAAGTTGAAACCGTTGGTGCAATTGTAGGTTGAAACCGTTGCCGCAGGTATAGGTTGAAAATTGAAACTGTTGATGCAGGTGTAGGTTGAGGCCGTTGTCGCAGGCATAGATTGAAACGATTGCCGGAAGTATAATTTGAAGCCGCTGATGCGAGTATAGGTTGGAAACGTTGTTGCAGATATAAGTTGAAACCGTTGGTGCAATTGTAGGTTGAAACCGTTGCCGCAGGTATAGGTTGAAACCGTTCCCGCAGGTATAGGTTGAAAGCTTTGCCGCACTCATAGGTTGAAAGCGTTGATGCGAGTGTAGTTTGGAACCTTTGGCACAGGTATAGGTTTAAACCGCTGGCGCAGGTATAGGCTATAACCTTTGGTGCAGGTGTAGGTTGAGGCCGTTGTCGCAGGTGTAGATTGAAACCGTTGGCGCAGGTCCAGGTTCAGACCACTGCCGCAAGTATAATTTGAAGCCGTCGATGCAGTTCTAGGTTGAACCCATTGCCGCAAATATAGGACGAGACCGTTTCCGCATGTATAAGTTGAAACCGTTGATGCAGGTATAGGTTGAAAACGTTGACGCAGGTGCACGTTGAAGGTGTTGCCAGAGGTGCAGGTTGGAACCTTTGCCACATATATATGTTGAAACCGTTGAGGCAAGCATAGGTTTAAACTTTGCCGCAGGCATACGTTGAAGGCGTTGATGCGGATGTAGGTTGGAACCGTTGATGTAGGTATACCTTGAAACCGTTGGCGCAGGTATAAGTTGAAACCGTTGCCGCATTTATAAGTTCAAACCGTTGACGAAAGTACAGGCTCATACCGTTGGTGGAAGTGTACGTTGAAACTGTTGATGCTGGTGTAGGTTGAGGCCGTTGTCGCAGCTGTAGACTGAAACCGTTGGCGCAGATATATGTTGAAAACGTAGGGGCAAGCGTAGGTTGAAAGCTTTGCCGCAGGCATATGTTGAAAGCGTTGATGCGAGTGTCGGTTTTAACGGTTGGCGTAGGTGTGGTTGAAACCGCTGGCGCACACATAGGTTGAAACCGTTGATGCACGTACAGGTTGGAACCGTTGGTGGAAGTGTAGGTTGAAGTCTTCGGCGCAGGCATAGGTTGAAACCGTTGCCGCAAGTGTAGGTTATAACCGTTGATGCAGGTGTAGGATGAAACACTTGATGCAGGTATAGGTCGAAACCTTTGCCGCAGGTATAGGCTGAAACCGTTGACGCAAGTACAGGTTGAAACCGCTGGCGCAGGCATAGGTTGAAACCGTTGCAGCAAGTATAGGTTGTAACCTTTGATGCAGGTGTAGGTTGAAAGCGTTGGCCCTGGTGCAGGTTGAAACCACTGCCGCTAGTATAATTTGAAACGGTTGATGCAGTTGTAGGCTGAAGTCTTTGGCGCAGGCATAGGTTGAAACCGTTGCCGCAAGTATAGGTTGAAAGCTTTGCCGCAGGCATACGTTGAAAGCGTTGATGCGAGTATAACTTGGAACCGTTGGCGCAGGTATGGTTGAAACCTCTGGCGCAGTTATAGGTTGAAACCGTTGATGCAATTGTAGGTTCACACCGTTGGTAGATGTGTACGTTGAAACTGTTGATGCAGGTGTAGGTTGAAACCACTGCTACAAGTATAATTTGAAACCATTGATGCAGTTGTAGGTTGAACGAGTTCCCGCAACTGCAGGTTGAGACGATTGCCCCAGGTACTGGTTGAAACCGTCCATGCGGATGTACGTTGAAAGCGTTGAGGCACGTGTAGGTTGAAACGGTTGGAGCAGGTATAGGTTGAAACCGTCGACGCAGGTATAGGTTAAAACCGCTGGTGCGGCTGTAGGTTCAAACCGCTACGGCAGGTATAGGTTGAAACCGTTGATGTAGATGTAGGTCGAGACCGTTTGCACAGGCATAGGTTCAAACCGTTGGTGGAGGTGTACTTTGAAATTGTTGATGCAGGTGTAGGTTGAAACCGTTGATGGAGATGTTAGTTGAAAGCGTTGATGCAGCTCTAGGTTGAGACCGTTGGCGCAGGTATAGGTTGAAGCTGTTGATGCAGGTACAGGTTAAAGCTGTTGCCGCAGGTACAGGTTTAGACCGTTGCCGCGGGGTACGCTGAAACGGTTGATGCGAGTTTAGGTTGTAACAGTTGATGCAGGTATAGGTTGAATCCGTTGCCGCAGGTACAGGTCGAAACCGTTGATGCAGGTGTAGGTTGAAGCTGTTGTTGCAGGTATGGGTTGAAACTGCTGCCGGATTCAGTGGTTCAAAACGTCCACGCGGATGTAGGTTGAAACCGTTGACGCAGGTATAGCTTGAAACCGCTGATGCGGGTCTAGGTTGAAACGTTTTCCGCAGGTATAAGTCGAAACCGTTGATGGAGGTGCAGGTTGAAACCATTGATGCAGGTGTAGGTTGAGACCGTTGACGCAGGCAAAGGTTCAAAGCGTTGATGCAGATATATGTTGAAATCGTAAACGCAAGTATAAGTTGAAAGCAGTGATGCAGTTGTACATTGGAACTGTTGCCGCAGATACAGGTTGAGACCGTTGCGGCAGGCCTACGTTGAAAGCGTTGTTGCGAGTGTAGGTTGTAACCGTTGATGCACGTATAGGTTCAAACCGTTGATGGAAGTGTAAGTTGAAACCGTTGATGCAGTCGTAGGTTGAAACGGTTCGCGCAGGTATAGGTTGAAAGCGTTGCCGGAGGCATACGTTGAGAGCTTTGATGCGAGTTTAAGTTGGAACCGTTGACGCAGGTGTAAGTTGAAACCGTTGGCGGAGGTATAAGTTGAAACCGCTGCCACAGGTATACTTTGAAACTGTTGATGCAAGTATAGGTTCAAACCATTGGTGAAAGTGTACGTTGAAACTGTTGATGCAGGTGTAAGTTGAGGCCGTTGTCGCAGGTATAGATTGAAACCGTTGGCGCAGTTGTAGGTTGAAACCACTGCCACAAGTATAGTTTGAAACCGTTGATGCAGTTGTAGGTTGAAACCGTTGTGGCGGCTGCAGGTTGAGACCATTGCCGCATTTATGTGTTGAAACCGTTGATTCGGGTGTAGGTTGGAACCGTTGATGCACGTGTGGGTTGAAGCCGTTGACGCAGTATAGGTTGAAACCGTTCCCGGACTTATAGGTTGATGCGGTTGCTGCAGGTGCAGATTGAAACCTTTGTCGCTGATGTATTGCAATGCATGAAGCCATGGATGTTTGTTTTCGACTGTTGAAGTGAAGGCGTCGACGAATGCTTAATGCTTAGTGCTTGAAATGTTTAATGAGCTGGGAAAGGTGTCAATATTTAAAAAGATTTTCAGAGCTCTTTCATCTAATTCATGTGAAAAATTTTACGTCTATAAATTTCCGGCCAATAGAGAAAACAAAATTTGACCAAATTTTGATAAACAATCTACATCAGTCTCCGAAGATACTCGCTGATTGGGTGGAGCAGTGTTAACGCTTCGTCGATATAATCATTTACTTCGGGAAAAAATCCAGGTTGAATTTGGCAATCCCCCAGAATTTGAAGGAAACCTATGTGAGTTTTCGTGAAAGTGTGGATGTTACTGGTGTGAGGATCTAGAAAAATTTATCTAACCACTCCGCAAAGACCATTTAATAAATTTATTGTGACTTATTAGCGATATGAAATACCCACAAAAATTTGCTTATCTTAAGAAGTCTCAAAAATGACCGTTCCAAATCCACGTTGAAAATGCTTTCAGCATTTTCGGATATATCTTAATCACTCCTCTAGAGTTTCAGTTTTCGAATTTTATTTCACTGATGATATTTTCTTTCTCCTTTTCACATCGCGCTTCCCCTCTTCTTAACGTTTAGCAATATTTTCGTAGCCCTCCGGCAATAAAAAAAGTTGTTAATTATGCATATCGTAAGGGATAATTCACATATATTCTCGTAGTACTCATTAGTGTTCAATGCTGATAATTTTTGCAACGAAGAGAAAACAATAAATACTTCATATTTATCTACAAATTTCCTTATTTAAATGATATTTTTCGAAAAACCGTTTTATAAATGACTTCGATTATGAGGTTAAAAATTTCATTCACAATTGCAATCGACGTATCAATGATTTATCATCATTGTATTCGATTAGCTTAAACGAAGGTTGTCTTTGGCAATTTGCATAATACAGCACATTTGCTTGCTTGAGAATTTCTAAACATAGTCTTGAATATTCAAAACTCATCAATTCATATACCAGTGGCAATGCTTTTTTTAGCCTTTGAGAAAAAAAGTAACCGAAGAACAATTATTAGTGACTTATAAAGTAATTTCCGGTGCTTATCGTTTATCTGCAAATGGAAGTAGTACTGATATAATAGAGTTACTTTTAATTGCCTTTTCAGTTGCATATTTAATAAGTTTGAAAATAGCCTCAGTCAGCCTCAGTTGAAAGTATTGCTTAGGGAGTTTGTGATTTCCATTTGTCTTCTATTTCTTCATCAATTAAAATAATTTATTTCAATGTTGATTGCAAATCTTTGAGTAAATAACGAATATTTTTATAAAAAATATTCATATATACATAAATAAAGCAAAAACGATCATATGCAACAATGAAAAATTTCTATATCCATCGAAATGGTATCTATTATTTCGATTTTTACAGCTGCGTATTAACGACAACAAATAATTGTGAATTTTGATCGATGAAAAAATGAATGGAAATCTTCTTATTGCAAAGGAATTGAGATAATTTATAAGGGAATAGGGCGATAGGAAATAAAACAGTAATGTTGACGAAAAATTTTCAGAGAAATTCATAGATTTTTTTCATAGTTTTTTCGTAGATTTTTTCAATTTTTTCAATTTTTTTTTGTCTTTCTGTGCTAAAAAAAGATTCATAGATCAGATGACAATAAAATGAAGATTCCGGAAGACCAAGAGGATTGTAGGAGAATAAAATTGAAAATAATTTATTAACATAGCCAAGATGTGTTGTTATTACAATATCAGTAGTTTAGCAGTTCTCAAATGAGTTCGCATAACTTTACGCTCATCTGTTACTTCTTCCTACCAACAAGTCCAACCAGTCCACCAAGTCCGGCTCCGACAGCGGCTCCAGTTTGTATTCCTCGCCACCTGAATCATTCCGTATTTAATATGCTGAAGCAATTTGATCATATCATCTTATCACTACCGATAATATTTTAATTATTTTTAATTGCCTTATTTAATGACTTTCAAATCTATTCAACAAGAATTTCCCCCATTATCTTTCTTATTTTTGATGCATTGTTATTAATAGCCAACTAAATTTAACAGTGATAGGACCGAAAATTAAAAGGCGTTACAATTTCACTCATCGAATAATTTCCCTAATTCATGCTGGATATTCGATAACGTTTGAATGAAAATAAAATAAATGAAAAAGAATTAAAAATGAAAGAAAAATAGAATTAAATAAAATATTAAATGAGGAAAAAATTTTTAGTAATAGTAAAATAATATTCCGTCAAT
>QEWY01001585.1:220112-239714 GCA_006503575.1 Baylisascaris schroederi | reverse complement strand
TAAATAAATAAATAAATAAATAAATAAATAAATAAATAAATAAATAAATAAATAGATAAGTAAATAAATAAATAAATAAATAAAAATAAAAAACGCTGATTAACTAAATCATTTTGCATAAATATGATCATCACTTCAGTAAAATAATTAAATTCAAATTCATTATTACTAATTGAATGTTCCAAAGATCAATTTCCATTATTCATTAAGTTAAACAAAGTTGAACGCCATTTAAAGAAGATAAAATGAATAAACTCAAGCAATATTTTTATTCTAATAGTAAATAATATAAATATCCTTCATGAAATTGAAAATATTAGAATTTTATAGCGATTAAACAATTTCAATACCAATAAATAGCTCTCGAATCAATTCACATTATTATTGGATGAAAAATATCGATTGATGGTAATTATAAATTATTTCTATGGTTATTGCTCATATTATTTCCAAAATTTTCCACTTAATCCATAAAAATTTCAGAGAATTTTCTCTAGAATCTTGAAAATTCGTCCATTTTCCTAATAAATATTTGTACGCAATATCATTCATGTGAGTTACATGAATTAGCCTCAGGCGTATGATTTGGGCTCAGGTGCATGAAATGGCCTCAGGTGCATGAAATAGCTTCAGGTGCATGAACTGGCCTCAGGTGCATGAATTAGCCTCAGGTGCATGAATTGGCCTCAAGAGTAGAGTTTCTGTTTGAGAGAATTTATTAAAGGAATGCCACGCTGCGCTCCATTCAGTGTATATGAAAATCACCGCAAGAAAAAATATTTGAAGGGATTGAAAGTTGAAAATTATATTAATGATGCATATTTGGAGATGAGTGCTGAAATGGAACAAAGGCCCCACTTAGTAATCTTCAAGGAAGGTCGTTTAAATTTGTTAGCAAGCCTGATGGAGGAAGAGAGGGAAAAGGAGAGGAGGGGAATTGAAGGGACGAAGGTGAGGTATGGGAAGGGATGGGAATAATTCGGTTCTATATTGGCATGAAGTTGTTCAGTTGAACTTATGTTAATGCTATGAGTAGTATCGAATAAATGGAACTTCCATAAAATGCAATAAACATATGACAGTTCCTCAGTTTTTTTTCTCATCACTCTTTAGTGCAGTTGAAAAGTTGAACTGCGTATTTCAATTTGAGATCTGTTGAATCAATTCAAAGATTAGATCCCAATGTTTACTCTAATCTTAGTGATAAAACTATCATCACAACCTTTGATCGTTCTATTCTGTGTTTGTTTAAAAATACATCAGAAATGTTTGAATCTGTCAAATACATCTTTTCTCCACTAGAAACAACACGGATGGAAGCTCTATATTGGGACATATATGTTGAGTCTTTTTGAGTTATAAGCGAAGTGCAGTCCGGCTCAGACTGAGGATGGTAACTGGGTGTTTCTGCTGACCAATGAAAACTTGTCCGCATACGGCGACGAACCCGTGACCTCTTGCTTGCCAGGCGAGCGCTCTACCGCCGAGCTATTAGGACATTATCATAACCTCATTAAACTACTCTATCGAACAAAAAGCATTTCCATCAAATCCACATATATTAATTTTTTTTATTAAACGAACATCATACCGAATATTCGTCAACATGAAATAATAAATAGATCGAACATAAACAAACGGAAATATACACAACAATAATAATGAACAATTATTTACACACAATAATATAAATAATATAGGTAATAAAGCTCATTGACACTAAAATATATTTAAGTATTATAACATTGCACCTGTGATGATACTCGTTGAGTTTCCATTCGCTTTAGTTACAAATGACACTGTCGCAATACTAGGCTCAAATGGGAAGTTGTCGGATGATTTTGCCTGAAAATAAAACCACTACAAATAAATATTTGAATAAATGGAAAAAACCCACCAAAAGAGTGGGCACAATATGCGCTTTTTACAGCTCATCCATTTGACCATTTAAATTCATAAGCTAGCAATATTAAACGAATATACAAAATCATATTCTAATATTTTAACAACTATAAATACCCCGTAGGCATAATTGCTCAGCAGAGAAAAAACAATACAAGCAAATACATACGAATATAAATGACGTCACTATAATGCATTTTTGCAACGCAAAATTGCAAAAGCATTTAAAAAGCGATTAATCATTTGCTCAGGTATTCCCTCTTATATACAACGATGAAAATATTTGTGTTTTTATTTGCAAACCTAACTAAGCAATCGATACAAACAATTGCTCCATTGAATTCAGTTCAGAAGAAGTATAGACCCTATGAGTAGGCTACAGAAAAGTAAGTTAAGATTGAATCTGATATAAGGATTGTTGAATTGAGAGAAAATATTCAACGAATTTGACTTTTGATCTATAATCACATAGTAAATATATTGGAGACAAAGTTGGTCGAACAGGGGAGGACCTGTTAATAGTGATAAAACTTTTTTTAAGAATAAAACCATCGAATAAAAGTCTGTTTTACAAAAATTCAAAGAGTTGTTAATGAACGCGAAAACGTCCTCCCATGTGTAGATCAATGAAATTTCGATCGAGATGGAGCAAATAAAATTTAATATGCTAAGAGATGACAGTTAAAAAATGTGATTTTATGGTACTGTTTTCATGGAAATATTCTACAATTTACGAAAATACCGTATTCCATATCCGTGTTCGAAAAAATTTGCATAAAAATTTGCATATATTAAAAGAATTTCGCAGCAAAAATTATTGCATTAGTAATTAAGGCGTGTTAGTTACACTAGTATTCCGTATGAAAAACGGCGATCCTACCTTAACAGTAATTAATATTGGTAATCGTTTCGGCGATGCAACACTAGTGTTATCATAAATGGCGATGGGTGGTCTTGATGAATGATATGATGTATCGGTAATTGCCACATTGCAATGACAACCAAAATATTCATTGAAGAATATAACACATTTTCTCCTAATTGTTCTGCAATAAATAATAATTTTAAAAATATTACAACTAAGGAATTAGATTCCACTAGATCATATTTGCATATGTTCCCAAATGGCGGCATTGATCTCGGCATCGTTGTATGATAGCACGTGCCTCAAAATTTGGAGCAATATTGAAGGTGTATACGCTTGTATTGCGCTTGTAGCCTTAAAACGCTGTTACTATATCGAATGGTATTTTAAAAACGTTCAAATTCGATCATTGATAATTGCTCAGCGAATGTGCAAAAGGTTTGTTGTGGTCATTTCCAGAAAGCCTAATTGAAACCTGTTGGTCACTACAACGTGAAGATATGCATCTACGACTTATTGTTCTTTGGAAAGAGACATAAATTGCAAGCAGCTGTAAGGTATAAACTATAGGTCATATGTGACAGTCAAGATAACGTATCATATATGCAAATTTTTTTCAACCGTCTACTCGAAGGTATGCAAATTTCAACCGTCTACAATGAAAAAACTCGTTTAAATATAAATTCTTTTGTTCAACTAAGTACTTAAAAAAACTGAAAAAAAAACGCTACATATGTGAAGATGATTTGTATTTATAAGCTCATTTATTACGCAAAAATAAAGAAGACTTTTTATGAAATATAAGAACCGGCAAATAAGGAAAATGCAAATATTCTTGAGTGTTTCATCACTGACGAAAAGAATAAGGACTATTCCTGTTGGAACTTTAATAGATGTTTCATATTGTTCACCTTGTCTGGACGATTAGGTTGAGGTAAGTTGCAAAATTTGCTCGTTAAGTATGTGGTAAATTCATGAAAATTGAAAAATGATTGAAAGAATGTGGATCTGGAAAATCCCACAATCAATTCGAAGGCTTCAAATTCTACAGATAGATTTAACCGAGCTATGCTTCAGAATGTGAATGCCTGTTTGAGCGCTCAATCGTTGCCCTTTTAATGCCTGAACAATGCGTTTGGGAAATCTAGCATGGACTTGGAAAAAAAAACGTACGTAAATTTTATTTGTAAGTCTAATCTTCTTTTTTTAAAGGTTCTGTTCATTTTCCTTTCTACGAATGGACTTCTTCCTTTATTGCTTGAGGTTGCCCTTACCCATTTTTATGCTACACTTATATATCTATTTAAGCAACGCATCTAATAAATTAGAAAAGTTTGTCGCTTTCCTACAGGAAAGCAAACCATCTACTTATGAGCATCAGCCACATGAAACAAATCTTCGAAAAGACTATGCTGGATAAGTGTTAATGAATCAGCACATATAAAATGGTATCGCATGAACACGTCGCCCATTGCCATATGCAATGGCCACATCATGACGTCATCGAGATCACCCTGCTGCACAGCACGATGACCATATTTCAACATGAATCGTCACCTGAGTGGGACTACATAAGCAGTGCCCCCTCCCATCTTTTTCCATTGTCTGTGAGTGTGCCCGTGCGTGTACATGTCACTACAGTTCGATTCTCTATCTTCGTCTAATAAAGCTGCCTCCTCAACTCGCCATCTTCATCAACACTACATTACCCCATATCGCCACATCACTCAGAGACGGAACAGACTAATTATTTTCTCTCAAAGTTTCCTTTTCAGGGTGTATTGAAGCCGAAATTGAACTGTTCGAGGCTGCAAGGCACTAGACTTTATCTGGAAGGCAATCTACATTCAATAGGCGTAAGAAAAACGAAGATTCCTGTCGAAATAAAGTTCCCTATAGAAAATTGAGCAAAACTAATGCCACAGCCTAGGCTCGTTTAAATAAATGGCAATCTGGAGACAAATTATTTTTGCTTGGGAGAAAAAATTTACCTGCTTGTTGTGCATATATAAACTTACCTATTAAGTATCATATAGAGAACCGGATTAACACCACAATTAACAATCCACATCATATTTATAATAAAAAATGTCCATTTGGTAGATGCAACAAATGAATCGAAATTATACCAAGTGAAGAGAACAAAACCAATAAAGAACGATATGGTCATTGCTTGTATAAGAACTCGTACTTCGTAACGATGTAATGCGGGACTTGCTTTACTCATTAAACGTCTCTGAAATATATTTCAATTAGTTTATACCGTCATCTAATATATGCAGAACCTATATGAGAAAAAAAGATAAGCACCAATGCGATGATAATTCATTTATGATAAACGTTGTGGGGGAACGACCACGCATCCACTCTTCTCTGACACATCGAACTCAGTGATGTGTTCCTATCTGCTCCATTATATTGCATACTTTCTCTGCTTGTATGGGTGTGTGTTGTAAGACCCATCTGATGTTGTGTGCAATATACTCCGTTACTTGACAGTCTGAGCTTGGCGGACTATCTATGGTCAGTGTGGTACTAAACAATCCGTCTTAGAGTGTGGGGGTTGGTCTATCCAGCTTCACATGCCGATATATTAGTGATTAAAGGGTTTGACGTTAAATGACTCATGGAAAATGAGGTAGACGACTGACGTAGGTATTTGAACTCTTATTCTCAGCATAAACATATGTTGTTTGGGCAATGGGATGATCAAGGAAATACATGCCACAAAAAATCCAATAGCCTTTTCCTCCCCACCTATCTCTCTTCCTTAAAATCAGATCCTGTCCTACAACCTTTAGAAGGAGGAACACTTTCTCAGCAGCATGCTCTCATCCCTTCTATCATAATGTCCAAAAAAGCCTAATTCTTTTAATTTGCAATAGGATTTCAATATTTTTGCTGTATCTTATCGAAATTTCAGGAACAAAAAAATATTCTGGTGACAAAACTACCTCCGTGATTTCTAGCAATACTCCGTAAGAATCATGAAAATTTGAAAGCCCAATGTTTTGCTTGATTATTTGCGATACTCAATCAGAGTCAAAAGAGGACTCGTTCGCTGCAATTAAGCGTTTGTGAAAGAATTGCCTAGCATTAATACTGTTGCTTGCTCATATAATAAATATTTATTTCATCACTTTTGCCTTTTCTAATCGTTTCCTTGCAGGTTACCTCAGGGAAGTTTTTATTGTAAATAAATTATGAATTATCCATCTAGAAATGCCGTTGTCCACCATCTAAAGTGATCTGAGCAAGCGTACATATCAATAGTTCACTAGAAGCAGAAAGTATGAAAATAATTTAAAAAACGAGTATTTACATTTAAGAATTCACTGCAAACCTTTAAAACGAGTGATACAATAACAATCGCATAAAGACCACTTGTAATGCTTAGTTCGGTGAGAGCTGCATAGTATTCCGCNCCCCCCCCCCCCCCCCCCCCCCTCTCAAGTTGACCTCAGCTCTCCTTACCTTCTGAAATTTTTGAATGTCCATGACTTTGTCATTGCTCTTTATTCCCATTTGCATTATTGGATCGACAATGTGCTAGATCGCAGAACAAAAAGAAAAAAAAGTTATCGAATGGATGATGAAGATAGTTTCGTGAACGTTAACAGAGTCTATGCAGAACATTTGATTTTGTTTCATTTTTTGAGATTTATTTTTAAGAAGTAAAAAAATTCCTTCTCAACGATTCATTTAAGAAACAGCATCGTTCTCGGTAACGATGTAGGTTATGACGCAAATTACTGTAAACTTTTTTAAATCTCTGAATTCAAATTCATCTATAAAAAGAATAGAAAATATCCTTCATTGTAAGCCTTAATATCAACACCTTTAGCCTGATGATATTGCGATTCCGCTCAAATGTGAGGACATAAAAATGTCTACGGTCATATACGAAAAGAATGCAATTTAAATTGTGAAAGAGCACGACTTTCGAGAGAAGCAGACGATATACAGTACCGTATTAAACAGTGGCGCTAGCTGAGTTGAAATATTTTAATCGCTTGCGTCCGCATGGTATTCCCCAACTTCCAGCTCAATTTGCGGCCTCCTTCCTCAATAGTAGTATATAAAGAGAACGGGATGTTACACAATTTTTATCCCCACAAAAATATTCTTTTGCTCTTTCTTGATTTATGTTTTTCCTAGGCTGCATTCAATGTTGCTCTCTGATCTAAAATCACGTTAATATGAAAGATATAATGGCCGAAATTCATTGGTTAGTTAACTGAGGAGCTGGTGAAGAAATTATAGCCGATAAAAGCGTTTGCAACAGCTTAGCGGCACAGCACTCGCTAGGTAAACCAAATATTGCAGGTTCATACCGGCCTATGAAGAAAGTTTTCACTCGCCAAAACAATAGTTAATCAAAGATATGCGTAAAAGATGCCTGAGGGTGAAATTAAGAAAGCGGTAAACGATGCAATCGGAAGGTTAACAAAAGCAGCAAATAGGAAGTGGACACTGTTGCTCCAAGATCACTCACCTTAGTTATACGAACACTGAATAACGATTGCAATGATCGTGGACAACATATAACGACAAATCGATTGATTGCCAGTAACATAGTTAGCGGTGTATATACTATACAACCTGTGTTAATAAATGCACCACACATCTAAAATGGGTGATTTCATGAAAACTTTTAAGTTAAATTTGGAAAATCATAATGCTGAGACGAATGTCCCTTTTGATTAGAAATATAAAATCAAGAAATGCTTGAACTCAGTCAATTCGAGAAAATTGCCGAGAAGAAAAACGTTCCCTCAATAATGAGGAAAAATTTATAAATACAGAAAAGTTTTGAAAGTTAAAGAAAAAAATCATGACAAAATAATAGAAAGATAGGATGGAGAAAACGCAATGCAATTTTGCATTGACTTAGAGTCTTTTATATGAAATTTTCATTTTGCGCTCATTAGATTGCAATGCGTTTTTTCCACATCGATGAAAAAAAAATTAGCATTCGCTCATTGAAGTTTCTCATTGTTGACGTAAAAAAAAGAAATCTTTCAACCGTCAACAGTATTTGTCACTATCGTTGATAGTAATTTTCTATGAGAAGGATTTCATATTTATTAAATATTTCATTCACAAATCAATGCTCATATAATGCTCCAATTTCACCGAATTTAAAGTTGTATATAACATCGAGTTATTCAAAGTCACATAACACATATAAGATAGCACATAGTTAACAAATAGTTCAAGAAAATTAATGTTTAATGATAGATTGTGTTATAAAAAATTAATGTTTAATGATCGATTGTGTTATAATTAGTGAAATAAACAGCAACAAGAAAAATTAGAACGATGATAAACCTTTTCCAGCCATGGATGAAAGGTTGTTTGAAATACAACAAAAATGCCACTTAAAACGTGAAATAAAAGCTGAAGAATATCAGCTGCTCCCAAATGCAACATTATTGAATAAGATGAAACTTTGAGAAGTTCTTGATCAAAATAAAGTATCTGAAAAATGATCAGAAAAAAAAATCAATAATCAAACAATGAGTAATTTAAATCTCTTACAAAAAACTACCGAACAGCTAAAATATGATAAACTTTTACGAAAAATATAGAATGAACAATTTTCACTGGCAGCGCTTTTATGATGACTCCAAAATTTTAAAAGCGCAACAATATACATCCAATTTATAACTTCATAAACGAGTCTAGAATTTCACACAAAAAATTTTTTCACTTGCATTAATTGAAGAAAGTCGAGTTTTTTTTAGGCTGATTAGATCTCTAATTGAACGGCTTGTGCACTTCCCCTATACGTGTATCGGCTATAATCCTATATTTTATTGCTCGTTTTGATCATTTTTCCTTCCACTTATCCCTTCCACTATGAAGGAAATATTTTTATACAACAAATATACTTCCTAAAGAATTCACAAATGAGGCTTATAACTCATCCTATAACAAATGTTGGCCAATCACATAAAGGCATATGGAAACATGCATCATCGAAAAAATAGAAAATTGCCAGAAATAATACTGCAAAAATAAGCTAATTCGACCAAAACCATAAATGTTATCGATTTATTTCACGAATTTACATATATTTCATATGTATAAACGTATTAATTAATAACGTTGATATTGATATTGACATAAAATATAAAAGAAAAATAAAATAAAGTATAAATAGGAGAAAATATTTTATGAGTATATCGATTAGGAATATATTGATTGGATGTTTCTATTTGAAAGGATACCAATTGCCAAATTTTCATAGGAGCTTAATTTTTTTATTTTAGAATATTTATTGCTCTAGTCATCGCTTTACGATTGTTTAACCCACAGGAATTTTTTTTGTCTATGACGGGTTTATTGACTTGCTTTATAAGTGGTTATTCCTTTAGGTACGACCTGAAAATACTTAACCTGAAAATATCTGAGAAAAGCCCAACCTGAAAATGCTTGGGAAAAATTCACCTGGAAAATGAGTTGGAATGAAAACTCCAAATATTGATTTGCAGAGCTAAAATTCACCTACCAGTGTTCATCATTTTTGACCATATTCAATTAATTTTGAAAGTTGATTTTAAATATTAAAACTTACATGTAACATGATCAGTTGTAAAAAGAGGCATGTAAGTGAGGTGATTATATAAGAAAAACCAACGATGACATCATCCGTATGAAAAGAAAACGGTATTTCGCTTTGATTTCGAAATAACATCTGAAAACGTGTTATCACTTGGAATTAATTACCTACGAAATAATTAAAAACCTCAGAGATTCCTATAGAGTAAGGAAGTTATTCATTTATGAGTTTTAATATACTACTGCTGATCTCTGATAATATCCTGTTGCAAAAAAAAGATTTCATCGAGCATTCCTACGTTAAGTATTATTTCCCTTTATCGTAGATGTATAAAAAAATGTCGAGAACATACAGAAAAATTAGGATAGTGGAATTTCTCTGCTTGAATATATACATTTTGCATGCATAAATGAAGCCTTCTTTCACTCAATTAATGCGAAGACGTCGAACAACGATATCTTATTCTCGCTTAATGAACAAACAAATGCCATGAAACATGGAAAAAAGTGTGCACAAAGTCATACAACATTAATATATAGCCAATTACTTTGTGTTCATAATTGTACTTATAATCTTCCTACGAGATAACAGTCTGTGCGGACCGTCTACCATATATATATATATATATATATATATAATATATATATATATATATATATATATGCAAGGGTTGGTAAGTTGTTTAGGGATAAAATTCAAAGCGGAACCATTACAAATTCTGTGGGAAAATTGTACGATTGAGGGGCATCCCTCTTACATCCGTCCGAAGACCCGACAATTAAAGGCAATCAATGAGGGCCGCCGCAAACTAAATTGAAGAGGAATACCCTGTTAACAAAGGCGTGTCCAGCAACAGTAAAGTGGAAGAAGTTATTATGTTTGGTGTAAATAATAAAAATGAGTTCATTACCAAATTTCAGACACGTTAATCAACTTCAACATAGATTATAGATAATTATGTATGAATTTCGCTGATGTCTTTTAGTATAGAAAACAAGCCTTTTAGAAAAAACCTTGCGAATCGTAACGCAGTTCAGCATGGATTCACTCTTCCACAAAATTTTATTATTTATGGTACTTCCAAAAAACTTTTGGGTCAAAGAATGAGATTGTGAAAAAGCGGATATGGCGCCAGCTTTCTCTCCTGCTTTCTGAATATGTCGGTGGCAAACTAGTTTTTTATGCGACTCACACGGAGTGGACTATTCGAAATTGCGAATCACGCCGAGTGGAATGGAAAAGACCATACTGAAATCAGACCATTCAGAGAAAAGTAATGGATAGGAGGTTCGCACTTTCCGCGCTCGCAAAGGCAGAAGACGAAACACTGCACAATAGACTCGCGCCTTTGGCGCTCGTCTGAGTGACAAAAAAGTGAACTTTTTTTGGGAATATTATTAAAGCCTGGAAATTCTCAGTTGAAAAATATTTTCCTTCACGTTCCTCTTATCCATCAACATCCAAAGATGCAATAAATAAGAGAAGAACACCCACACTGATTGCACATTCGTTTGGGTAGGTAACTAATTTACTAAATATTCCTTACCTTGACAACTATACGTTCGTTTATCTCAAAAGTGCATTATTTGACTCAAAAAATAGAATTGAAATAATTTTTGCTTGGAAAGGCATATCATTTAATCGCTTCTAATTATCGCAATTCTGCAAGCAAAACTTTATATGAATGATTAGTGGGAGCACATTGAATTAATGGAATACGAAATAGTCTGTATAAGACATAATAGTTGATGGAATAGAAATTAATAAGTTTTACAATGTCGATAAATTGAGGCACTAGAAAAACTGCATAGCATTATCGTTTCATTTACATTTTATATTTATTTATTTATTAATCATATTCATATTTTATTTATTTATATTCGCTCATACATTTATTCATATTTTTACTTATATTTTTGTTTATATTTATATTTATATCTAGATATAAAACCATTAACTTAATACCGCAACTTTTTTGTTATAAAATCAGGCTAATTTTTTTACAGATTAATTCATAAATGAATCATATTTCCGTCATTTAACTACTAAGGTTTAATGATTTTTTGAAGAAAAAAGTATTGTAAAAGAGCTTTTGAGCCTATTTTATATAAAATTTCATAAAAATTGAAGTGAAGAAAAGGTGCAGAAGTCGCCGATTGTGAACATGTTAGCCACACTCGCTAACTGATTAGAAAACACTAAAGAAACGGTGTTCATTCCTTCCCATCCACTCCACCTCTTAGATCACCACAATTTTTCCGTCCTTCTTCATATTTCAGTAGTCGAATCGATTTTGTTATTTTCGTTGGTTCAAAAAATCTGTACGATTGGGAAACAGAATTTCATTGATTACTTCATACGAATCAGAAAGCGTTACTAGAAAGCTTTACTTTAGTCGACTCTATTTTGAGATTTTTCACTGATTAAAGTGTAGAGTTGGCCAATTTCCGATGATCATTTATTCATCTAAATTTATAACAAATGAAAATATTTGTGTTTTTAATATGAATGTATATTATACTTGGTCACTCAACTTTTTATTGACCATATCGGATCAAAAAAATATTTGTTGAGTAACTACGGCACAAAAATACCTAAAGTTGTCGAATGATTTTCTAGCAATTGTGAGTAGAGCGATTTGCCATTGCGCTATCATAGATAGAAAGATCTACAGTGACTACTATTATCAACTTAGGAAGGTACATGTTGTTGTGATGATGATGAAGTAACTGATGAATCTCGAGCAAAAAAAAACAATAAAAAATTGAACAGGTTAGTAAATATTAGAGGTACAACATTATGTCATTTAGTTAAAACGCGGAAAAATTCCAAACAATATAAATGAGCCATTTATTATTTTATTCACAAAGTAATTAAGTTACTCATTTCTAGAAAATTTTTAATGCTACGGCACTTCGCGTGCTATGGTTTTCACGTGATTGGAAAATTTTAATTCTACATGAAAATCCAATGTTTCGAGATTTAATGTCCATTTTTCTGAACCGGAAAATTTTTCTGCAACAAACATTTGCGAACTTTGCAAAACATCTGAGATTCAAGAAACTTATTTGGAATTGTGCCAATGAACTCGCACGTCCACAGCTATTTTATCGTGGGAATCCCGATTCTGAATCAAGTACAACCAATAACCACGACGAGTAAGACCTCATAAAAATATACGCCTTTGTGCTGGAACCAGAACCTTTTCTCCACCGCTTTTTTTCCATCGAGACTCGGTGGCAAATCAACCTGCCCTATTCATCAAAGCCCGTCCCCAACCACATCGCTCCCTCACAACTCTCCTAGCACATACCTCCTCTCTTCAGTAGACGACTATTCTTGATCATCATTAAGTTCGCAAAGTAAATTATCCACATCGTTCGCTCATTCCAACTTCGTCGATGCGTCGAAATTCATTGGTCGAATTATTCATCGAAGGAAGTGCACAATATTGTCGACGATTGTTATTGATAATTTCAAAAGCAGCGCCTTTCGTATAGCTTGTATTAACAAATATCGTGGAACAATTTTACAGCCCCACCCCCACTTCATCCCCCCCTCCCCCCTCCCTTCACCACTCTTAACAGTTAAACTTCCGATGAGTGCATCATTGCATATTTCATATGCTGATGGCATTTGTGAAGAACGTAAAGGACAAATCCAAGCAGAAGCTATTCGATATGTTCTTTGTTTATTATTTAATAGAGTTTAAAGCGAAACACTAATAGAAGTCTTATTCAACGTAACTCTAATCACACATTGTTAACTTCATACGTTAGCCGTCTTATATAAGAAAATTATAGAAATTCCATATGAGAAGCTATTACAATTATGAGAGTGAAAAAAATTTTGAAGAATGAAAGTCTTAAATCGTACATCGCAAAAAATTGAAGGATATAGCCGAAAAAAGTTTTTAAATTTTTGAGTAATCTCGAATCATTGCACAAATATCAATTTTACTTAGCTTATAAAAGGTGAATAATGAGCTTCTAATTGCAAACGTTATCGAAATATGAATCGGTTATAGTCTTTTCTTGGAATTTTTTAAAGCTTATATCGTTTTTTTAAAGAAATAAGTGGAAAAACGCGCCCGAAATGGCATCATATGTGCTTTTATAATTCCACTTATAAAGCGAAATAGTATTACTGAGAGAAAATAAACAAACGCAGCTACATGCAGAACGTGCGTTAAATGTTGCAAAGGCTGGCATAAGACTGGTTAAAAAAAAGTTGCAAAGGCTAGCATAAGGGTGGTCAAAAAAATTGCAAAGGCTGGTTAAATGATGCAAAGGCTAGCTGCAAGCAGTGTAAACAAGGCCAAATCGATTGCAATTTGCATAGAAATTTGCAGGCTCATTTCAATGTCAATGATTTCTTTTAAAGTTTCTGCACTATACGGAGATCATCTTATACTTTAGAGCAATTTGCAATCACATATCTTCGTTACAATAGCATCGAGTTGATGAGTTGAAATTAAAAAACGGTTACACAAAAATACATGCATACAATTGAATCTTTGCCATAAAAAGTTTTGAAATCGCAAATTTGTGCATGCCGATAAATGGAATTTCTATAGAATATTTACTGAACCAATCGATTCGATTAAAACATCAATGCTACAGCGCTCATATTATGCGACTTTTTAAACATTACATGGGACTCCTTTATAGGGGATAGTCGAAAATACACAAAGCACATAATGTACCCCAACTATTCTGGCGTGTTTTTTTACTTATCAACAGTTACGCTGCTAATGCCACTTACACTTTTAGATGTTGCTTATATCATTGTTGCTTTGTTGTTTTTTGAAAAAGATAATTTTATGATAGAAAAATTTTCATAGATTCTCATAATGAAATATATATATATATATATATATATATATATATATATTAAATTGATTTTCTAGCAACGCTCATTTTCCTTTTGTTGTCTGCTAACATTTTCATTATATTTTGGTGATTTTTTTTGTTTTTTTTCCAAAAACAGAAATTTTCCGAACGATTATCCAGTGGAGAATCCATAAAATTGCTTTCGCTGAAGGTTTTTTTTTTCGCTCACATACACTAAACTTTGATTATTTCCCTTGTGCGTATCAATCACCTTTGATCTCTTCATAGGTAAAACTAAATGCATGCATTTCTATGACGCAAAATCAATGCAATAAATTGATTTATGTATTACATTGTTAATTTATTTAGTGTTTTAAAATAGCGTTGAAATTAAGTGTGTGTCACATATCTAATGTCGCTTTATGCAAAAGGATCTAGTTCAAATATCTTTATTATCTTGATATTTGAATATGCGGTTATTGTAGCACGCATCCAACATACGCTTACTGTAACGCTACAGTAAACTCTCTACCCTACATAGTACTTTTGCCTATTACACTTCAGAAATATGAGAAGATCGTTACTTACACAACTGCTTAGATACACTTTTGGGTTAGTACAATGGCGATACACTTATAGACACCTTAGCTCATTACTGTATTATAATCATATAGAAACATTTCAAAGTTATTGCTATCTATCAAAGCTACAGGATATTATTACGGTCTTTTAGGTAGACCTTAGGATTAATTCTACAACGTTAGAACTCTAGACATACCTCATCGCAATTTGTATGGTAACTCTTTAAATATAATGGACGTGAGGAATGAATAGTTGAATTGACAATAGCATCTTTCTGGTAATGTACTTTGTTTTATGAGGTTATTCGAGGAATTTCCTTGATTTTTAATTGCTCATATTGATGAAGCTTAATTAAGCTAAAGATTACCATACCCGTCAAGATTAAGGCAATTACAATCAACGCACTTATGTCAATTTGATATTAATTTTCGATCTATTGAAGTGATCGGAAAGCTTTGAGAACGATTTTTATGCTCTCATTATTGTTGAAAAACGAAATGAAATATTTTCTATGCAAATATAAGCGTAAAAATTCTATTTTACTATTAAATAAAGATAAAAATTTTTAATAAACTCTAGAAGAAAGATGTTCTTATTTTTGCTAATAGAATAAAGTCTAGGTATAAATTAATAGCTAACATATGAGAACTTTTACGCAATAAATAATTGGCCACAAGCTATTTGTAGCAAAATTTTTTCACTCACACAGATCACATGAAAATTCCATAAGGAAAATTGCTTCACTGTAAACTATCGAAGAAATAGTATGAGTGAAATTTGCATAAAACTCTATTCCATTTTTTAAATTTGCATAAAAACTTCTTCATCTATGTTTACTTTGATTAATAGTTAAAGAGCCATCAGAAAATTTATGTGAAGTCGACGAAACTATTTCAGTGGAAATTTCACATTTATGAAGCTATTGAATTTAGATGTTTTATTGCATTTCATACGTTTTTCATACGTTTTTATTTCATACGTTTTTTTACGCTTATTTCATCGAGTATTTCATGCGTTTTTTTTTGCTATAACTGATTTTTAGAATATGAATTTTTTATGTTAAAAAGTTTACATTTATGCATATAATATTTATGAAAAAAATAAAAAAAATTAGAGGTAGAATATTTATGGAAAAAATAGAAAAAAAAGATTCAATGTATTCCAAAAATTGACCATACTTATAAAAATTTAACTGAAAAGTTGTCGAAGTGTAAGTGATTTATGAAGAACTTTTTCCTTATTATCGTTGCATCAATTATTGCTGCTGTTTGGAAACCTATTGAAATTCCTACTCCTATGTTTGCCAATAATTAGAAAGTGATGCAGAAAACTAGAAACTACAGTTGTTGGCAACTTCATTGGTTAATCCAGCTAGCATTCATGAAATAAACAGAAAAACGCGCCAGTTCAGATCAATCAAATATGTTTTTCTTTTTTTCTTTCTTTATTTATTTTTTTGCAAATTCACTTATCGGACCAATCAAGTATGCAAGTGCTCGAAATTAAACTTTATCTAATAATGAAACTTTCAACGCGCAAGCGAATGGCTAAGCAAGCCTATAAATTAAAAAATTAGTCATGCTTGGTTTTTTTTTTCTACTTGAAATTTTAAATATTAATCACGGACGTTTGTTAATAAGAAAATGGAAAATTGTCAAAAAAGAATTGAAAGAACGAGCAATTTTATTTTAGAATAAAAATTGCAAAAAAACCAAATTTACTAACAGAAAATTTTCTGTGAAAAGTTTGAAAAAAAATTATTTCAATGATCATAAAATTGTTTACTTTTAATCTAAATTTATGAATAAGAACATTGAAATGATTGCAACTAAATGAGCAGAGAGGGGTAGAATTTGAAATGTGTGATAGAAGACGGTGTTCTTCTTATATTCTCATCCATATGTGTAATGTTTGCATCAATTCCATTCCATTGAAAGAAAAAAGTTGCTGCTTATTACTTCGATGTAACTTTAAACATTAAGCACGAAATAAAGTTTTGTTAAACAGCAATCTGATTTACATTTTATATTGCTCGAAATGTAGAAAAAAGAATTTTCCCTTTTTTTTCGCTCATTTGTTCGAAGTTATAAAACTAATTGATTGCATGAATGAAAAGTAGAGTTGCATTTCTTGAATATCCTTATTTGTTGGGTTTTTATTGCGGGAAAAAACCAGCGCGAAATGAGAAGCTTAAAGCTGTAAAATTCAAGCGATTTTTTTAAAATTAAATAGGCAAACTTCTCTAAGTACATTCGAAATGATGGACATTTTTAAAATAGAAGATCAACCTATGGTGTACGTCATAGATACCACATTTTATAGCTTTAATTACTGTGGTTTTCGAGCTACGGTTACCCGACCTACAGAAAAGAAACTGTTTCGGGAACCGCCCAAATGAGTGCTAAAAAATTTGAAGGGAGGCAATATAATATACCATAGCGGAGGCAGTCAAATCAATTTTCAAACCAATTTTCCAGCATTGAACACTGAATTGTGCCAAAAATTTGCATATTATTATATACAGACTCGTTCGACTTCAAGAACCACCAATCGCGTAAGAAAAATGAGCCCATATTTTATAATTTATTAGAAAATAAGGCAATTTTTGCTAGGATAGACGCGATTACTATGCCAACTCTCGTGAAGCCTAAATAATATTTGAGGCTGGCCAATGGTATAAGAACCTTCATGGTGAGACTTGATCATGTTCATTGACCAGTGGCATATTCCTTACTTTTCGACGTTTCACACTTTTCGACGTTTTCGAAGTCGGATATTTAAAAAAAATAAATGGTAGGATTTGTCATAAAAGTTACAATGATATATGCACCTATAGTCGACAGAAAAAGCGTTACAATTATTAACGATCCATTTTGGAATGCTATATTCGTGAGTGCTCTCTCTTGATTTGATCCGTTCATATTACATCGTCTTAAGGATGCCTTTATGACACGTCAGCTTTGTTGTTGTTTGCAACTTCTGCGGGGTTCATATCAGCTAAATTTCGCTACCAAATTAAGTTTGGCCGAAAATTATAACAATGTCACAAGTTTGAACTTAATTTGATTCTTTGTTTAAAAAATTCTATTCATCTTTTCCGATAGTCCACTTATGGAAATATTTCAGCATGTCCCTCCGTTTAGTTGAAATGGGTATCAATTTTATCGCAGCAAAAAAAAAATCACAATACAAATAAATATTGTGCATAGTTTCTAGCTTCATGTTGAATGAGCCTAGAATTCGCTTTTGCCAACACCTTTGTTGCACGTAATTCTCCACCTTTCAAATGCTGTTTTGTCTCGATCTTTCAGATCAAATAATACGCTCTTAAATAAAAGTGATGAACAATTATTGCTTTCAATTCAATTTATTTCACTTTATCTTAACGAAACTTGTTTTCCTGAAATAATCCAAAAATTCACTATTTCGAACAAAAATTCATCTTTAAATTGATTTAGATCAAAGTGGTCATTTTGCTCGTTTTTTTCGAGCAAAGAAACTGCAAAAAGGACAAAGATGGAAAAAGTTTGAGTGATTGTTCAGTTTCGGTATCGTGTTGTTATTTGTATTGGAATGAATGCAGAGCTATTTATAAGGGAAATGGTGCACTGAAGTATAACATACACATTCACGTATGAGGGAAAATTCGACTATTGCTATATAATACTTATCTTGGTTAGTATAGATGGGATCGTTTATTCTACCTCCATATTTTCATTAATTTTTCTGAACGCGTGTGGCGATTATGAGTCCTCTTCGGCAGCTGAATTCTCAGAATGTATTAATGAAATAGCTTTTCAATTAGTGATGTTGGTAAAGTACTAAAATATTGAACTAATATGAATAAACATCGCATCCAAATCGTTCTCATCAGCGATATACATAAAGATATTTTTGAATACTTCAATGTGCACAAAATTTACATAAATACTAAAGTTTTTGAAGTATACGTCACAAAGAGATAATATAAAAAATTGAATTTTTGTAAATATGATTTGTAAGAGTAATGGATTCGAGGAAAATTTGAATATGCTGCAAAATTTTCGAGGAAGATCGCAAAGATTGAAATCATTTCGATTCCACGAGAAGCATTGAGCGAAAGAATTAATATTTGCCGGTTAGGAATCATCACAAAAGGCTAATATATATCAATGCTTGAAATGTTCTTCAAGGAAAGAATAGGGAATATTACGAATAGAGATAAATCCTCAAGAGACGAGAATAATTCCCCGTTAATAACCATCGAGCAGTTAATTTGCTAACAAACGCAAACAGCTATAATAGCAAAAACAATCAAACTTTGTTTAAATGCACGGCGTTAAAGCTTTGCGACGATAATAAAAGATCACAGGTAGTGGAAGTCATTCATTGAAAGTTGAACACATCGAAAGATGTTTAGGTTCTATCCATTCGATCCATTAAAATCACATATAGATATAATAATCTTCAAGTTTGGGGAATATATTATGCTTCATCGCTTATGGCCAAAACTTCTATCATCATTTCCTCCTCATAATAGGTGCAGTGCTGCTATCTATCGTTGTTTACTTTCTTCCCATAAACATTGTGCATTGTATGCTATTGTTTGCCCACTACTTTTTAGCGATACACTTCTTAACAGGAAACAAATTTCATTTAATATGCTACAATTCTAGCTCTTATTTACATTTTTCTTTGCACTAACATTCAATCAAAAAGGCCAATTATTTACACATGAAATATTTCACTATATCGTTTAATTGTTGCTTGCTATTGTTGCTCTATGCTGAGAATTATTAAGGTATAATTAATAGATCAAAGAATGAGAATGTAAAAAAGTATAACTGCTAAGCTATATAGATACAAATATATATATA
>QEWY01001585.1:151824-220106 GCA_006503575.1 Baylisascaris schroederi | reverse complement strand
GCATAGTTAATTTTATTATCAGCTATTTGAATACTGTCGGTATATGTAGATGGATATAAAAGCTTTTCGACTAAGCTCGATTATCTCTTTCGATAAAATGATAAAAATGAGCTTTTCATTTCTATCAACTGTAAAAAAAAGAAGTGGAACCTGTCGTTTTTTTGGATGAAGGGCACTAAATGTTGCATTCGTCGATCTCGCTAATTGCAAGTGAAAAACTTCTTTGCGCATGAGTTAGTATTTAGAAAGGAGTTAGTCACGTTGGCTGTCTAGAAAATTTTGGCACATTGGCATCACTTTCACTTTTAGCTGCACAATACGTTCAATGATCAAGTATCACTTCCCATGACGTTAAAAAAAAACCGAACTACATATAAATAATGATGCGACTTCGTAAATTACATTCCTCTCTGCAAGCTGCAGAAGTGAGAGAAATACATCGACGCTGACAATCACCTCTCATAATGTGACCAAGTTTCTGAATGGAAAAATTTGTCAAGAAACGTCTAAGCAAAAATTTTTTGTATGAAATATTCTACCTGGGGAATAATATACCATTCAAAGGAACGATAAGATTACTAACTAGAGTGCATCGAAAGGAAATAAAGCCCTGAGAGGGCAGTATTATGAGCAGATAAAATGGGTTCATGAAACTAGGACTGCTACTGCACTGCATATTTGATAGTTGAAATCAAATTGCGAGCATCTTCCTTCTTACGTCCAGGAGAACTGAGGGTGGGGGGGAGGGGGGGAGAGGATAGCATAAGGAGAGGAGAACTGGACGTGGAGGACGAGGGGCGAATGTATCTCACCCTTCCGCACCAAGTGGATTCTCCTTCTTATCACTAAAACAATCTCGCTCCTTCCCATTTTTATCTGTCCCCCTCCCTCCACTCTCTCCTCTCCTTTCCCCTCCTCTCCCCTCTCAGCACTTAGAAGCGTAATTACATCACATGCAAATATTGAGAACTTGCCACTGAAACATTTCGCTGAGCACAGCTTTCATTGTTTCATAGCATTAAATTACATCGCACACAGTTCAGCTTTTTGCATATGGAAAAAAAAGCGAAATTTGCCTTTCAAAAGCGAAATTTCCATTTCGCCTTTGTGGAGAAAAATTGTGAGGTGGATAGGAAAGAAGGACATGGCTCCCTCTGCCCATATTACCTACCATTAAAAGGAAAAGGGAAGAGAAAGCAACGATTATCATTCCATCCCATCTAATTCTCATCTTTTCTCACCAGTCCCCCTCCTCTCTCATCATTTTTGTGGTCATTCCTGTCCGCCACATTCACAACCTTAGTGTGCCATATATTTGTGACAGTGAATTCCTTATATAGTTTTCTGCGTTCTTCTTTATTAGTTTCACATGACTCTCATAGAAGGAATTTCAGAATTCATTTTAAGAGTTAGCGAAAAAGTGTGCCAAAAGGGCTGAGAATATTTTCGCAAGTGAGACATCAGACCACCCACTTCCACAAATTCTCAGTTAGTAATAAAATGCACACTAATGCATTGGTATATTTAGTGGTTATTAGTGGAAATTAACTACGGGCAGGTGCATACATATATCTATGCAATAAGATATTACAATAATGAGTTTATAAGTGTGAATTTGCAATAGTCTATGAAAAGAGCAATGACATAGGTTATTATTTATTGATTCCAATATGCGAATATTCGAATAAAAAATGCAAAATATATTTGAGAATGAACAACAAAGAAGAGGAAAACGTTTGTATAGTAATAGTGTAGGCAGATATTCGATAGTGGTTAGAGCACTATTAAAATTCAGCTAGCTCATCCTTATTTATTACGATCAAGTCATAGGAATTGTTTTTTTTCTTTTTTTTTTTTGCTATCAAACGCGAAGATATGTTATAAATCGCTTGATTTGGGTGGTGTTTCACTTCAATGCATACACCTCAATAAAATTACGCGCAAAGCTTATTAAGCTAGAAAATATTTCCTCAATCATCGACAAGCCTTCACAACAATCCGTGGAATTGTGCTGTGTGAGCATAGTATCCACCTTCTTCCCATTATCACTTCCTAATATCTCTTTGGATTTACTCCCATCTCCTCTATGGGATTTACAGCGTAAGCTTCGGATTCAAAAAGCGATATTTGTGTGACAGTTACTGAGAATTTCACTGTTATAGAGACAGAGATCACATCAAAAGCTTTATCTCGACGATTAAATTTTAAAAGGAAGCAACACGAGTTGTACTTCTAAGGAAGTTTTCCGATAAGTAGATTGTCGTAACAATGATCTCTATGATTGCAATACAAAGTTTAGGTCATCGACTATCATAGTTGCATGATTCACAATGCACGAAACGGGAATAGCGTCGAGGAATTGCTCAGAATTCGATAAACAAATATCAGATGCATAAAAGACAAAAATCAAACGTAATATTTTACTGAGAATGACGTCATAAATCGCAATCGATGCATCTAAGTATAATAAGGATTTCAATCACATTCATGTATCTATTTTCAACTTCGACTAATCTATCGTTGATATTTGTTCTACAACGATCATAACGATATAATTGAAAATATCTGCTTATTAGTATGAAAGAATCATGGATCTTTGTTGAAAAAAAACAAACAATGCTTTTGAAGTGTAAAAATCCCACAAAAAATCATCCATAATAATGACATCTCAAATTCCATTAATTTTTTCTTGTTTTTTTTTTTTTTTAAATTCCATGCCGTACTAATTTCCATATTTGAGAGCAGAGCAAATCAAAGCTCTAAGATGAGGTGTCACTTCAAATTATAGAAGGGAATATCATAAGATAGAAAACATCAAATCCCATCTGAAAGAGAACAATAGAAATTCAATCATGTGCAATAGATTAGCGAGATATTCACATAGGCGCTCAACAATAAAGTGAACTTTTGCGACTCTAAGGCAAAACTTCATCTATACAAAGTTGAGCTTCCTCATTTCCTCCGATGGGAATGTATGATTTTTAGCATATGCTAAGGCATTCGATGATCTTCGACTATTAGATGAAAGTTTACCTGGGAAATATCCTAAAGAACATACTCTCTATTATGAAGGGGATGAAAAATAATTTTTATTAATCTCTAAAAAATAAGCGTACAATTTTTAGATTTATTATTTAGTGAATCAAGAGCACGAAGTGATATTGTGGTGTGATTTATGCAGCTTCGGGGACATATAAGATCAAGTGGAATTTCTGTACTCGGCCGAAAATATATAAAAAATTTAGTGAACGTCTGTCTTTCAAATGTTTGCAGATAATTTGTAAATCTATAAACCCCCTCAATATCTCATCGTTGATTTTCAAATTTTACAAAGCGATCTTAATTAGTTAAACTCTTAGCAGCGAAATATTTCGCATATTTATTTATTTATTTATTTGTTTATTTATTTATTCTCTTAATTCATTCATATTTTAACGTTCCGAAATGGGAAATTATACAAAAAGTATGTGAGCTTATTAGCAAGAAAAAGCAAAGCATTCGCAAAGCCACAATTAAGGCGAATAGACATTTAATACGTAAGAGCAGCAATACTGCATAGATCGAAACGACTAAGTTGCGGCTTAAAAACTAAAGGAGTGGGTGAATATGACATCGGTGGGAAGCAGATTCCAGACTAGTAGAACGCGAAATTGAAAACTATGCACAACATTGCTTGTGCTGCACCATTTCTTAGCGAGCTGAAACTAATACTTACATCAACTACAGGGGAGGGGGTGGGGACGGAACAAACTGAAATATTCCTGACAGCAAGTTGTCGGAAAAAAACTGAACACAATTTAAAGATAAAGAATCTGGTAAAAAATTGATCCTGTGATATTCCAAGGACTCTAGGTTAAAGATTCCTAGCCCAATAGTGTGATTAGGTTGTTATTGACTACGATAAATTTTGCGAATAGCAATATGGGTGAAGCATTTCTGAACATTCTCTAGCAACCTAATATTAGAAACCAACTAACGAGACCATATAGGAAAGTAGTATTCCAAAATATGTCGGCAGTAGGCGATGAACGCATTGCGCTGATGCCCAATACATGTGAGCTATAAAGTGCAAAGAATAGAGATTGCAACTTTCAACTTTTCAGCAATTATGAAATATTGCAATCTTCAGTAAAGTTTAGAGTCGATTACAACACAAAGGTCATGAACTCCATCTGTAGTAGTAAGAACCTCACCTCTCAGCCTGAGGAAACATGTATGCGGAAAGTTGATATGAAGAACATGATATTTTTTTATGAGAAATATTTAACTGCTGCAATTCTGACCATTTCGCAAATGCACCAAGGTCCCTATGCAGAATACAGAAGTCCTAGGCAAGATTATGCAACGGACGATAAATTTTGATATCGTTATTTAAGAACGTATCATTGCTTGGAATGTTATCGGAAGCATCGTTCATTTTTATGCGGAACAAAACAGGATCCAATCTTAAGCGGATATGCAACGTTCAGAGTGTGCTAGCAAACGTTCCAAAACTTTCGATTTTTTTTAGGAGTCTTACGAGAGAAATATATTGCACGATATATTCAGATCTCACGGTTGACCCCTAGCACTTCAATACCGTTCGTTGGTCCACTCATTTTATCTATTTGAAGGCATAAATTATTTCGAGAATGTTTGAAAAGATTTTCATTTGTTTGGCCATCAACAAATTACAAAGGACAATTAAGTATCTTTGATCGAGAATTGCTGATATCATCTGCTGAAGAATGATTTGATTTTATGTTTCAGAAATATCGAAATCTTCTCAAGGATTCTTTTAGAAGAGCTATCCAATTTTGCATATTTAGAAATGGTCCCAATCCATTTATCAGCCAGAATAAAAGCGTTCTTCCTACACAACTTTATCCACCAAATTATATGCATTTGGAACGACATCTTCGATCAAATATCACAGATGTGTATGATGTTATCGGCCTCAGAAGCCGGTTAGATAAATTCGATCACCATGAAACATCTGAACTCATTTATTGATGTATCAGTTCATATCTATCAAATTTTGTGCATTTATGGTGTTCTTTTATTGTACTGCTTTCTTACAGTTTTCTTTACTAGCCTATGAGCAGAAATTTTACTGCTATCATTGCAATCTTACTGCTACTAATACAATTCTACTACTACTATTGCAATTCTGCTGCAACAATTGCAATTTTACTACTACTGTTAGAAAGTCTTGCATTCTATGCTTAAACATTGCGTTAAAAATACAAAAAATTTGTAAAACTGCGCACACATTCCAGAACATGAGATCATATGGTTTACTTCTCTTTTGTAAGAGAGCAGGGTTTCAGGCTCTCTAAGATAGTTACAAATTGGATTTTTGAGAAAACCGAAATTAAAAAATGATATCATCGGCCCATGGCAAATCCAGTGCACTCTTTCCCACATTAATAGACCAAAGAATAAAGAGCGCTATTATCGCTCACGCACCAACACAGTGCACTCACTCACACATGCAAGCACTCACACAATCATATACACACCAATACATACCAATGCATACAGCACATAGAAAACTCGCGAATCCGATTTCTGTCTGCGATAGAAGAAATGAGGTGGTGAATAGGAAGACGTCGTGATCTGAGGATGTTTTATGGATGGGGATGTTAATATGAGAGCAAAATCGCATGTAAATTTGCATGTTCAGTCTGAAGTTGATGGTTGAATCTGCATACTCATCAACCAGAAAGTTTTTTCCTCCCACTAGCCAGCTGAAAAGACGCATAAATCAGAAAAGTCGGAAAAGTTGCGAGAGTAAATGTACCGTAATAATGGTATTACGTGGGCAAGGCAACATATACGGAAACAATTTTCACATAGAACTTTGCAAAGCTTTCCAGCCATAAACCTCTTTCGAATCTAAATTTATCTCGAATGTTGATCATAACGGAAGTTCACTAACATGCTTCAATGCTTATCATTCGAGTGCTAACACGCATAAATGGCTATAGAGAGATTTTCGTGTCAATTTTTCATTCATGTTTTGATGATTAAGCTATTTCAGCAATGTAAGTTCGCTTTTTTTTATTAAGGTAATTCTTTTTAATACAACAAGAAATGTTTAGGCGAAAAAGAATGATTAAATATTCACTGAACTATTCAAATAATAATCGATAAAAATAATGAGCATAAAAGAGGATAATATTTAGAAGATTTCAGTGAAAATTTCATCGTTTATATTAATCGTCATTCATTGCTATTGAGAAAAAACATCGATAAAAAATATCATAAACAGGTGAAAAATATGCCAGGAAGATCGCTTTTTTTTCATTTCAGTCAACAAATTCATTTGGCCATGCGAACATTTAAAAGGTATAATGTCTATGACTAAAAAAAAGTAATGTCTAAAACGCGGTTCTCTTGACAATAAATAGCTGCGTGAATACAACGAAAAAAATGGATTTTATTCAATATCCGGTGGGCTTTGCAATAAAAATTTACATACGCAATTCTCATAATTTGGAAAACATGAATATTGAAATATATTATTTTGATACTCAATATAGTAATAAGTGCGAGGAAATAGCAATTGTTGATTTCAACTGATTGCAAAAAAAAAAAACAAAAACAAAAGTTTGCAATTGCAGCTGATTTAATTTCATTGTATGGAAAAGCGTAAGCAAAATCCATGCGAAAATTCCATTTATTTCTATGAAATTTGTTTCAACTCGTGGAAGAAATTTCATTCTGATGCTTATAAAAATTTACTTTTGAAAAATGCAGCTGTTGTAGTAGCAAACTGTACAGACCAAATATCGCAGTACAAGCTGATACTATTTTTTTCTAAATGTTCTTTTAGATTCAACTGCAAAAAGCTTACAGAATGACCGCTTCTGCCTCGGACCTGTCAGAGATTTGAGTAAATGGAAGGAAAAGGAGAAGAAGGGTAAGAAGAAGAAGATTAGAATGGAAAAAATGAAGCTGCCTGTGTCCAAATTGCATCCTCAATGCAGAAGATGCCTCGAACTCTTAGTGTCCGTCGTTTACACAAATGAAATAGTCCAACTTTCCCAAACATTTCCTCCTCATTCGCTATGCCGATTATATTTTGATGGCAAGTGCATTAAGCCATGCCGATCGCATTTTTATATGAATAGTAGAGATATGAGAATAAAAATGACAGAATATTGACATAGCAAATGATTGAGTTCATAAGTATCATCAAAGCTAACAAAAATAATAGAAAAGAAAACATATAAAATCATCTTCTGTCGTGAAGACAGTATCTAACGTTTATAACAAAAACCATAGTAATTAGCTAAAAGTTAGTATAATCCATAAATTGAATTCTAATCACTTAGAGAGTCCAATTACTAATAAAAAAAATGTGCTAAGGATGTTAGCATGGTTAAATATATCCAATTATCGAATTTTACTTAAGAAATCTTTCCTTGAGCAATTTCTTAACGGAATGTGAAATTATTCTGATTTATAACGTACTCTATAAGTGAGCTATAAAAACATATGCCTATTAATCGATCATTCCATAGTTATAAACGACAAATTTTGCAAGAAATGTATTGTACTAGACTCATTCAACGCTTATGAAAGTATTTTCTCTTATAGGCAATGTGATTTCTCAAAAATGAGAAAAATCAAAACAGATTTCATTTCGAATATTGCGAAAAAATTTTCACCCTATTCGATTTGCACTGCAGTTATAAAAGCCGTACAGTACGTATGCAACGTTAGAGCGGGGAAAAGCGACTTTTTAGGAATTTATTCCTGCCTTTAGAATATTTCCTACTCATTGTATTTGCTCGAAAAAAAAAGCAATCATCTCCTTTATTGTTCGACGTCGACAGCGTAATACTTTTGAAAAACCGCTTCACTCTCTCCCTTCCTTCTCCCACAGTCCAATCCTCATTCAAGAAAGGTTCATTTTTCTTGCTCTTGTGATGTGATCGCATCTAAAATCAAGGAGGTTTAAAAGCTTTTGTAAGCCTCCTTCAATTACTTCTTTTTAGCGTTCTAAATCAAATAAATATACTTACCTCTGCTTCAGCTCATATAGAATAGATGACTTCGACAGGAGTAATATATACAGTGGTACCAATATAGCGGGTTTGTCTCATCTGCAAGCACGCCATTCCCTAACGCATTCGGTGCTTTGAAAAAAAAGTGGAAACAATTTGCACTTTTTTAATACAAGCAAAAGTGCAAACAAAGTAATATTAAAGAAAGAATTTGCAGCATTGTTACAAATTGCACTAGCTTTAATGTTGTCAACATGTCACATTGATAGCTTATTTCAATTGCTACCATTTTTCTTGACATTAAGCAATAATGGTTCGTAATTATCGTTGCTTAGCATTCACCTAAAAAAAACACAGAGGTGATCTAAACCCACTAACGGTTATGCACTCTTGCAAAATTGCTTGAATAGTATTCACCTATATTATAAATGAGTAATTAATATATCGACTAAGATTTGCTAAAAAAAAATATATATATATAAGAAGTGAGATTTCCGATACACAGCTGAAAATTTTCATGAAAATTCTTCGTCTACAAACGAAAAACTTTCTAAAATTATGGCCAGTAATCTTTATTAGAGCAAAAGCTTTCGATTGATCATTCATCGCTTCAGTGATAGAAAATTATCAGGGAATGAGAACTAGAAGCACCGATTTTTCATTTCGATGGAAAATATTTATAAGGATTTTAGCCGGGGAACTCGTATGTTATTTTGAAATAATCAAATATAATGAAGAAAAAAAAGATAATTGAGTAAATCTTTAGAATTCAACAATTATGGCCATTGCGAATAAAACTCTAAACTTAAAAAATTTCTCCCATAAATATCAGTTCATTTTTTTTTCACATGAGTAGCAGAAAGTCAATGTTCATGAATTTCCTCATAATAACCCAATAGTGGAAATTTGGAAATGTTATCCCACTTTTTCCTTGATGCTTTTCATCGTTTCCCGATTATAGTACAAAACTTATACCCTTTCTATTTCCGATGAATTATTCCAATTCCTAAGTTATGTGCACTAAAAAATATCGGGTAAATTTTTTATAAATATGTGTAATTTGTTCGTCACATATTTTATAAAACACTTACTCACGCATAATTCTATTCCCGGAAATGATGGTAATAAAAAAAGTGGTACAAAACTTGAAAGCTTTAAGTTGTATTTTATATTGATTAGCTAGTTAGCTCTTCGATGAAAAACGCACATTAAGTGGAAAGTTTGAAATCATTTTCATCCATAATAAATCAGCATACACTCTTATATTAATAAGATCACATATATAACTAAATGCATGCGTCTTGAAAACCTCACATAAATAACTATAAATGCATACGTCTTTTGGATAAACACTTGAAAGCACTTCTCTGCCTTCCTTACCATAAACAACAAGCTAATGAATGATCGAAAGGCACAATGAATAGTTTAAAAATACTTTTTACCGAATTTTTTCTTCCCATTCAAATATTTAGTGACAGCCATAAATGCATACGGCTATAAATAAGATTAGATAAGAGGGCAAAGTAATAGAAATTTACACGTCGAGATGCATACTTATAGAATTCGTTGAAACGATAACATTTCTTCAGCATGTGGAATCATGGTTGCAGCGTGCTGGAAACTACGTGTTTCATCGTTCTTCCCAGCCCACCCTCCCCTTTCCCCCCCTCCCCCCGTCTGATCCCACCTCCCTTCCCTCATTCTGCTCACCATGCACAAATAGCATTTTTACAGGTCATCCTCATGGGAAGGTTTCTGAGATCTATATTTCGCATGCCAAATTTACCGTTAGATCACCCCCACACTAGTGCCCAATTATACACTATTTCTTTTAATCATTGCATATGCTTGCGTCAGAAATGATATATCGGAGTCGAACGTTTCATAAAATCATTTTATTTCGACAAACCATCTTTGTGCATAAACAGGCTTTGAAAGCAATACGAACAGCTCTAAATGAACAATAGCAATGGTTACGTTTTATAAAAGGTTGTTGGAAATAGCCAGCGAAGATCGTCTTCGATTGAAGTATATAATAAAAAAAGCCAAAATATGAATTAGCGATAAACACTCGAGGAACAATACTTTCGGTTGTTATAAAAGTAGCAAGTGAGGCACAAATTGACCATGAAGGTGACGAATAGGCCGAAGATTCGGTTCCGCGTTGGAGCTCAATTGATGGTGATGATTGTTGAGTTTATGAGACACAACTGATTACAATATCTCAACAAATGAAGTCAACGTATCACTTAATTAGATGCAACAATCAGCAACAACAACGATCACAATCAACAACAATCTCTTTAATTAGGTGCGTCATAACGTATTTACAATAAGACAGCTTATATCTTACCTCTGTTGCATGATGAAATATACCATCACATTCCAAAACTTCCACTCTGCTAAACTTTCTATTGAACGCCGAATATCCTGTCATGAAAAGTGAGAAAAAAACGCTTTTTTTTTTCTCGACTATTCTTGTCATCCTTTCGTTAGGAGCTATTTAGCATTTCACGTTTTTCATTGCTCTAATTACCTGCATCACTCCTTATTTCTAGGTAAATTTTTCATGTGATCATTACTTGCATATATTTTCTCTCTCGATTTCACCACTTTTACTCTATTATCCTTTAATCGTTTATTTCATCTTCCATCTCTTGATGTGTATGATTGGTAAGTATCGCTCTTCTTTTCCTTATGATATTTAATCAAACACTTCTCTCGTTCCTGTTCCTTTTGTTTTCCTCCTATTTCATCCTTCTATTCAAGATCCCCTCCTGCAATATACAATTATTAAAAATGAGTACTAAAATAAGAACGAATAAATTGCCAAAAACTAAAGCACACTAATCCGTACAACCTCACTGCATAGCGCATATATGTCAAAAACGTATACTGTTCCCTATTTCATTTCCTATCGCTTTTGCAATAGGAAAGTGGCTTTTACTACACTTCCTTATTCCAACGCAACATAACAATATCACATTCCCCCCCTCTATAGCCATGAAGCGAATGCCAATTCTTTATAAGCAGTTATTAAACTTTGCTATCACCTGCATTTAACAAAGCATACAACTGCGTTCCGCAAAGATATGCATCTTGGGCTTTAGCAGCGATTTCTATTTTAAACTAGTTGCCAAAGATACGTCAAGACTGCAACTTTTCGAAAATCAATCCTATAGTATTTTCTCATGGAAACGATACAGCAAAATAGCATGAACGATGTGAAAAGTTTCATGACAGAATTGAGCGTTTTCTAACCTTCCGCCACCGTGGAAGCTTTCGCTCTCCGGAACTCTCCCACCTCCCATCGGGGATTTTGAGAATTCAACCCAGCACGAGCGCGAGAAACTCTTCCCTACGGGAGCAGGATTCGTTATTTCACATGGCAGGGGCCCGTTCACGACCATCTGTCGAATATTAGATTGCATACTGCAATTGAGAAAACGGAGATGTCGACCGATTTAGGATCAGCCGCTTACAAATTCTTGCCTTCAAAAGCGGTTGAACGACTAAATGCAGGTTTCGGCGGCGAAATAGCCTCTATAAATTAACCGCAAGGAAGAGGAAATCCGCATTCAGTGGCGCATTTGCGAGAAAAGGAATCCGATAAACGGACGCAGCAAAACATGCAACCAGTTCAGAAATGAACGATTACCATATGAGGTTCTTACGATACCGCTATCAGAATGCTTTTACTATCGTTAATCTTAATTTGAATGCCAAGTGTGCAAAATTTGGCTTAATGAGTCAGCATGATCGACCACACGAATGCTTGTTAAAGACTCAAGCAATGAAATGATGGATAGAGAGCAACGCTCACTAAGAAGTTTCAACACCAGTTAGAAACACTGAACTGTCCGAGCCGAATATGACAAAAATAAGCAAAAATTCTCAACAATATGACCGAAATCTGATATTTGAATTATAGAAATTTCATAAGTGCCGAAATAAATGAAATCTGAAATCAGATGCTTTCGAGTGCAGAAATCTATCTTCGCATTACGATGAATAAGAAATTCTTTTAAGGGAAATTTTTTTTTCAGCACTTGATATAATAGCTGGTTCGTCGCCAAATTTGACTGATATTTCATCGAAATCATTGGTAAATGGGATGTTTATCACATGATTCGATGGATATAACGGTGTCACAATTCAGTGCAATTTAATCGATGACATTTGAACATAAAAGTGATTTATTCGTTTACAACTCAGAGAATTGTTTAAGTAATAATAAAAATAATAAATAATAATATAATTTTTCACGATTTGACGAGAGTTAACATGAGATGTTGAAAAGATTCAACGTTACGATGGTCACTGCAACGAAGCTTGTTCGAACATCCCTCCATCGATTGTTGTATCGAGCACCCGGTAACTGTTTATTTAATTTTGGTGAGGAATTCCGCATCGATTGTACAATCCTCCTATAAATATTAGCAATAAAAATTTAAATGTCACTAATAAAAAAATATATTAAATCAATGGTACCATTATAAAGGCTATTTCCTTTTTCCACTTTTATATTCATCATCATGCAAGTACCATTCCTATATGGCGTCCACAAATATTATTCCTGTAAAATAATTGCATTCAGGCATCAATCCTGCATCAATCCTGTTACTATAAGTCTAGCAAGTAAAACTTCTGCAAAAATCATTCCTTCTCCTATCTTAGAAGTAACAACACAACAAGTTTCATGCCATTCAGCATCACTTCTGCAAGGTTCATGCTAGAAATGCCTTATCTGTAAGAACCAATTCTATAATTAAACTATTCAAAATGATAAAATATTGCATATTCATATTAACATATCACTACGCCGACGAAATTTGTCAATCATTGAAAATGGGAACATAAAAACTATTCAAATCTTTTATGGGCGCGCAAAATCCATTCAATTGAATTCTCATTTGTGAGCATAGAGAGTTTTCATCGAATAATTGCAATTTGCACATGTGGGGATTGAAATATGGTAAGGTTGAGCAAATGGCTCACGAAAAAAAATTGAATAAGATTATGTGAATCGAAATTTGTTGAATTGATTTATAAGTAGAAATGTGCTTTCTGAAGGCTCAAAGCTCCATATCGACGCAAGTTTCACCTTAAGTGTTGTGAATCGAGTCTAATGAATATCGATAAATTGCAGAGAGGAAATTTTTTTTTTTGGTAATTCAAATCGTTAGCAAATTCTTTCTCTATTTTTTTCTTTGTCCGCACTTAAATTCTTTCCTTATTAACAGCTAAATGAAAATTTCCTTAACACTTACACAACGATGCTCACACATTACCACGCTCGATGCGGTTTCACATTTCATCGGAGCCGGTTTCACTGAAATTATTTTCATGCATGAAAAACTGGATGAGCGAAATTCATATGCCGGAAATAAAAATGATGTAAGAGGAGTTCTTATGAATGGAAGCTTGTGGAAAAGATTGTCGAAGAGATTAGTTTGTATATATATATATATATATATATATATAAATATATATTCCGCTCACTTGAATAGCCATTTCCACAAATCGCCAACAAATATGATACAAACTGACACATTTTAGATAACGGTAGTTATTCACAGCAATAATTTTTTTGCAAAAGCTCCGCTATAATTTCAAGCCGATTGCCACTCATCCTATTCCTGTCGCTAGCAATCGCACTAGGTATTCGGCTGATGTCTGACGGAATTCTGCATTCTTGATGTCATCGAAAACGTTGGGAATATAAATGATAAGGGGCTCTTCATGTATCACTATAAGACTGCAATTACAGATGCGACCTTCTTTAGGAAACTGATAGCTACACTGCAAACACGCAAAGTTAAAAGTGAACGAATGGCGATAAAATATGTATCGTACTGTATTCAATATGTATTCAAATATTGGGAGCTCCCTCTCACCAAATTTTAACTATAAATTGAATTGGAAAAAGTAATAGATTAGGTACAAAGTCCATAATTTCCCATTAATAATCCATAATGAGATCATAGAGAAGCGTCGAAACAAACTGAAAAATTTAGCACCTGCACAAAGCAATCCAAAATTCAGTAAAAATATAATTGAAATTCATCTGAAAGCACAAAAGGTTTGAGGTACCTTTCAACAAGGGAAATCGCTCTCAGCAATATCACCGACTCTCTAATTTCGCGCTAAAGGTGTGATCTATTACAATATGCCAATTTTCGAAATTTTAAACATACTTTCTTTTACATCGAATGTGTGACAACCGCGTTGCTCGTAGAAATCTTCCAGATATTCCCTAAAATCTGGAGGGCTATAGTCTTCCCAGCGGCCGGCGTCGGAGTTGTATCCCAGATCGTAGTAACGTGGGCCTGATTCAGGTTTCTTCGGCGAAACTTTTTCGAAATATTTGATAGCTTCTGAAGTTCAAAGATTCACTAAAACTTTATCGCTCAATAATTGCACATGAAATGTTCTGTTTCCGGGTTCCAACTTATTCTGCGCAAGAGTCCTTCACAGTGCTTGTCTACAAGGGAAAAGAAATGGAGAACACGTGGTAACGTCAGCTTACCGGCTCCCCTCGCTTATACGAGGAAGTTCCTTCTTGGCATGCTAAAGTACAACGGAAGGTTGTCTGAGTGGCTTCTACAGCTGCTTTGCAGAATGGAAGTGATCTGAGCCATGAAGTGATTTCAAGAATTTCGGGCCTGACTTCATAAAGCAACCCGCTACATACATCATACGACAAGGAAAACGCCTTGATTTATTCAATTTTGCACCAACTCCTCTTTATTCCACATGAAAATTTCATTGATTCTATCATTGGAGTTGGGAGTGGCGCTTCAGAAGGAACCCTTCACGATGTTGTAGAAGATTCTTTTGAACCTATTTAATATTTAAGAAAACGTGGAATTCCCCTTAATTAAAAGTTGGCGGCTGCAAACAACACAGAACAGCCCAGTTTCGCATTAAAAAAATGCGGATATGTAGCTTTTTTGAGAGCAAAATTTGAAGTATCTTGCTTGGTTTCTACATTAGGAATGCAAAAACTCTTAACCAGTCAATTGCGCTCAGCTTATTTTTCACTCGTTTATGGAAAAAATCAACAGTTTTTTTTCTCATCAAATGCGAACAGTCAAAGTAACTACTCCTTAGAATGCATAATTTAGCATGGTATCAATTCCCCATATACATAATAAGTGATAAAGGTCACGGAAACTCTCACGGACTGTGTGAGGTATTCGAAATATCACTCTGAAATATCACTTCGGTGCGGTATTTACATTGGAAATATCACTAGGAGGCATTAGGTGTGACATGAGCACTGGCAATCCATTCGAGGCACCCACATAAATAAATTCATCTAATTCATCTGGAAAACGAAGAAAATAACTATGGAGCATTTTCTCAGCACAGGTTTTAAAATGTAGAGAGTATATCACATACCACCTATATTGTGTAAATCCTTGTGAGTGTGTATGGATAGAGTGCTGTGAGACGGGCACATATTCTGACAAATGCTGAGTCGGTAGATGTAAGGCTCGAGGAGACCAGATATGGAATAAAGAGATGCACTTACCTGTAAAAAGTGAGTTGAATCATAAGCAAGCGCTCAGAACAATAATGTGATCATAAACGATGATAAAAACGTGGATAATTTACGACTATAATAAGTAGAGAACGTCATGCTCATGTTTTATGAAGTAATTTGAGAAGGGATTTTGAATGTTTTGAAAAAGTTCCCTTCAGAAAACGATAAAACAGAAGAGGGAAGACGGATTAACTAGCATACAAAAGACAAAATATTTTCAATAGTTAATGAAACTCTTTTCACCAAATGAAAAATTGGCAAAACAAATTGCTCCACTGAAGTTTACCTTGCCGTCTTGAAAATGAAATGAGTTCATTTCAAAAGCAACAAAGAAAGTTTATTAGAGATCATTCATGTTCTAACGAGCTTTTTTTAAAAAATTTTTATTCAAGTTCTATGGAACTTGAAAGACATCTACAGCTCAAGCCAAACAGAGGCAAATAGCCACTCTCTTTACACTCTCCTCTTCCTTCCGTATCAACCAATAACAGCGCACCTTTCATGGCCATATTAGTGTCGAATAACATGAGGAAAAACCTTTGAGTCTTTTTTCTCACCTAGATTAAATTCCTTTTCAAAAACTACCTTTACAACATAAATCTTTGAGAACGCTTGTAAGTGAATGTCTCAAAAAACTGCATACCGCTGTTGTATATTGGCGAAATTTTAAGAAAAAATATAGAGCTTAATAAAATCTTTTTTCTCGACGGAATCCCTACACTAAGGTACTTCAGATACTCTGGATCCCTGAATTATGAAGTTTTTCATGCAACATTGGTGATGAAAATAACACTTTCGTTCAACTTTTTTCTGGGTAACATGTTTTACCATGCTTTTTAGTGAGAAGTATAACTGCAGTGATCGGTTCAGGAGTGTGAAGGGCCGAAATTATGTGAACATTGCGATCAAAAACATTTCCTTTCAGTGATGTCTAAAGAACTTGCGATCAAAAACATTTCCTTTTTCAAACGATTGAAACGCTATTTCACTTTGCATATATTTGCAGTAAAAATTGCTTTGATCTTATATAACACTCTTTCATTCAATCACCTCATTTCCTCTTACCGCAAATGCTCTTTTTTTTGTTATGAAAATTTATAAGGAGGATATTTTGTATCACTAGGTGGGAGACTATAAACATCTCGACTTTATCTATGTAATCAGCGATCTACTAAAAGAAAAACACAAATGTGAACGTGTGCTTACTGGAGCAAATGTATAGCAGACGAGTCCAACGTGAGCCATTGCTAAGTAATGAACGTAGTGCTCACTATTGCCAGCGCACATTTCATAGAACGCTGCAAGATGTGCACACCTTAATGACCTCCTTCACGTCTATGTATCCATGTACACTATAGGGGATTTTTTCTCTTCATTCTCCATTCCACTCTTAGTCGATAGATTGTTCCGCTTTGTGGTTTTCAATTGCATTAAAAAATACAAAGAGATTTGAAGCAAATCCAAATTGGCAAACTCTCAATATATGTTCATCAGCACGTTTCATACGCTTTATGCGTAAATCTCTGCTAGGCACCTTTAAGATATTTTCGATCGTTTCTTAGTCCGTTTTATTTGTTTTCCAGAATTAGGGTGTCCCTGAAAGTGGAAAAGTGTTCGTTATATGCCGCTCTGAGAACGAAATATTATGTCACCTAACTGCAACTTTGTCCTTTGTTGCTATATTCTTGAAACGAAATTGTTGCCCCATTGTGTCGAGTGTATTTTGTTATGAATTGAATGCATATCGTTCCGCCAAACCATTCACACATTTTAAATTGAAAATTCTTTGTGTAGTTGTTTTCTCTTCTTGCATTCAAGTTAAAATTCGTCTCTCGCGCTTGTTGCTGTTCATCGTTGAGGAAATTCCAACGCAGCGATAATACAGAAATTATCGCGTCTGGCGATCGATAGTACAAAAGCATGCAAGCAAAACCCGCAACTTTATTCTTGAAGCGCTACCGACGCCAAATTCAACATTTATTCCTTTGTTGTATTCTCGCAGGATTAATGCTTTATTTTCGTTGTATTAGTGCAAGTATTTATGTCCGAATTGAGAGTAAACGAATCTAAAAGTCTAACTGGCAACACTGAAAAGTTTCAGCACTGAAGTGCACCCCATGGTTGGCAAAGCGCTGCATATGTAAAACTATCTGTTTCCCTCTAACTCATACGGCATAAAAACGTAGAATAAACAGTCATCAAGGTGAACAGCATTGCCACATATAAAGCACAGTGACGTACGATACGGTAAAGCACCTTCACATGACGAACGTACGGTATCTTCTGCCGCATACGGTAACCCGAGGAGCGGACCTGAGAGGGTTGCCCGAAGGAGTGACATTGAAAGGTGCAGGAACCTCTCTGCCATCCCACATCTCCTCTCAACTCTCAAATAATCGTGTTCCACTTACTGACGTTGCGCGCCGACACGACTGCGTTGACGACGATGCAGACGAAAACCCAAGCCCGCATGACACTCGACGTCGAGACACCACTGCAGAAGAAAACCCAGCAGCGTACAGTGATTGTTGGTCAGATCGCCGCTCATTATATACTATGCTGGTAGTCAAATTTTGATGGTGTATGCACTGCTTTTGCATAACGATATACAAATGTGTTGCAAAATTGTTTGTTGCAAAAATTTGCTTGCACTACATGAAAATGTTTTTCATTGGCATCACCTCAGCATCAATGATTGCCATTTGACGGGTTCTTCTGGTTGGTGTTAATGAAGTCGGCAATAGCGGTGGTGTAATTAAGAAGGACGACCGGAATCATCTAACTCAGCGGTATATCGACCTGCACGAGTTCCACTCAGAAGTTTGGCTTCCCTCTTTTCTATTGACAGCTAAAAAAAAATGTTTCTGCACGCGTGACGACACGCCTCCCATCTAAGAAGTTACGACTGACATTGGCGCTGACAGCATCATAGTGCAGAAAATAATTTTTGGAGAGAAGTGGATGATGTGAAGGTAGACGATTATGTTCATATGTTAGAATGATTTTCAAATGTTTATGCTTGGATCTTATAACCCTTAGCTAGTGTTTTGGGCACGCCATAACACGCTATTAAAATTCATTGTCCTTCTTATCGATTGCACCGGAAAATTCCTTCTCTCCCGTCGTAATATCCTATATCTAAATTTCTCTTATCATTTCGTATTTCAAACCGTCTTTATGTGAAATTTCACTCTTGATAGTTCAATGTTTCATTGGTCATTCCACTAACAATGAACGTGAATTGCGATAGGTGAATAATGTTGCAATTTTTTGCTTCGTCTTGCATAAGCTATAAATATGATGCTTCAAAGTAATGTTTGCAATCTGCAATACATGATATATATGCAAAAGTAGATGTTACATTCTAGCACCTGACTGCAGATATGGTACGCTATTACATTTTGAAGGCGATCACATCAGAGATTTTAATTGTATTTATATACATTTGCAATTCACGTTTGCAAAGCGCATGATGTTAATGCTGGCATTTTTTTTCGACAAGCTACCTATGCTAGTCATCTATTGCTTTTCATTTATACCATTCCCAATAAACGAATGATCGTTGAATAGCTTTTTTCGATGTTGGATTTCATTCAAAGAACTTCATATAAAAATAGTGCCAAGAAAATTAACATAGAAAAAATTGGCAAGATTGCAAGAAATTGTCGCCATATGAATATGTTTTTGTGAAAAATTTATTCCACAGTACTCATCAGCGCTTTAAATTTGCATTAGAAAGCAATTTTTTCAAATCTAATCATGTATTTTTTTTCTTTCAAAACAAATTAAGAAAATTCGCATCGAAACTATCGTAAATTTTCTGCTGAGAAAACTGAAGCAGTTTTTTTTTTAAAGAATAAGACTCTCAAATTAAATTTTTTCCATATTGCAAAAAATCTTTGCAGTAAACATTCGTTAAGCTAAAAAATATTTCATTTATTCAGAATAACTTAGGACACAGGAATATGAGAAAGTAGATTAGTGGAATAGTTTAAGCGCCATCAATTATAGCGTATTTGAGTTTGTGAAGTATTTTATACAGGGGGCATTCGCCCACCCCTAAAGATTAAGCCGTTTTCATCGTCGACTGGAAAAGGCAACGGTATCATTGTGCGCCATTTTAAGCTCCGAGGAAACCTCGCCGGTTCGCTTGTAGCCGTTTCAACATCGCGACGATAGCTATCAATCTGCAATAGCTTCTTCATTCGTACTATTAAAGAGATACTTCCAAAATCAAATAGAATGTAAAGTTTTCGCATATCTGATGGCAGAACGACTGCTTATGGGGTACGAAAAATTTTCAGCTTTGAATATTCATAATCCCACTATATTTCGGATTTAATTTGCATCTCTCAATGGTATGAAATCTTTAGTGGTCTGACACTTATTAAGTACGATTCTACCAAATTCGTCATCTCTGGCTAGTTCACTTCGGTCAAAATTAAGTTCTATCACATTGAATTTTTTTCATACATCCTAAAATCAAATTTGAAAAAGTGGATTTTCCCTCACCTGATTTCTATTTGGCTCAGCGAGGATTTCATGTGCTACTGCAATGCATACGAGTAGTATAAGACCAAACCGATGCATCTTCTCAAAGAAAACATTGCCTCTTAACAAGAAATGATTGCAAACATAGCGCATTGCAATGTTTTGCATTTGAAGAACGCACTAAATTGTAAGGGGGACAACATAATAAATGGTTGCATTACGATGAGTACAAGACTGCAAGGAGGAATATTGCATAGCAACTGCAAAATACAGTAGTTTGTAGAGCAAGATGATTGTTGCATCGACTCTACTTTGATAAGCCAAAATGCAACGCTGTTGGTTGCAATATATAGGAATAATTTTCCATGCAAAATTTTAATGCTACGATTCATTAGGATTAAAAATATGGTCAAATGCAAGGGATTGCATTTATTTGTATATTTCCAACAATAACTGCCACTGTTATTGCATTAATATTGAGTGGTTCGAAATAAATGGCCATCGTATTGTTAAACATCGTGATGTTCTTATTGCTACAGAATAGGAGCGTTTACAGTGAGTTCTACATTTCTAATGAACGCATTGATAAGAACGTTTGATCTGCTATATTTTAAGTGCGAATTTGCAGAATTAGGATGCGAACATCAGATTTTAAGGATTGGCATTGTAATTTGAGAAATGCAAGTCATCTAATTCAGCAAGGTAGATTCAAATTCAGAGATTGAGCATGATCGAGCGGCAAACTACAAAGGTAGCGATAAGATTCCCCATCATGTGGGAGCAGCAAGTTGAAACATGGGCAGATTACGATTTCGCTGCGCTTTTATAGTATCTGTTATCGGCAGATAGCCACGTTGATTCCACGTTGGCTCCTCATAAACATATCGTTGGACGAAAAAAATAGAGTCAGGCTGCCCCAAAGAGACATTAAAGAGCGTTGCATCGTTTTTTTTAAACGTTCCAAAACGCTTATAAACAAACTTGTAACACAATAGCGTCCTCCATATGCATCAACACCGCTGCACTGATTCATCGTTGGCTATCGTTTATTTACGATCACTTTATAAATGATTACTCACCTGTCAAAAATTTCATCATTGTGGTCGAGGTAATTCTGAAACGATGAACGGTGCACCTACCACCCGACTGTTTTAATCATCTCTAAGACTAATTGAGCGAATGACGCAAATGGATATGGAATTTGAAGTGAAGAAACTAATCGGAAACTTTTACAAATATTGGCAAAATTTCCACACCTCCTCATTGAAAATTTTTTAAAAAAATCCGTAGGAAATTCACAACTTTTATTCTTAGTTAGATGTTTATCTTGTCCCACACTTCCATTTATTTATTTCTTCTTCATTAGTGGAATAATTTATGCTGTTCATTTAATGATTCATCAACAAATCAAAGAGTGAGGACTTTTGTCTTTTTAAAGTTTTTTTTACAGGTTTATTAGGAACCGATTAAAATATTTTTTATTACAAATTCGAATTTGACAGTTTTTGTTAGGTTGAACGATTTAAAATCCCATTAAACGTGTCAATTTCGGCATAGAGCATTGTTTCATGCGGTTGCGGCGCCTTGTTGCATTGCCATACGAGTGGCCTTACTTGCTGGACGGAAGACCTGTAAATAGGGCATCGAAGCATCTAACAAAGAAATGTTACTTAGGTTCGGGAAACAAGATAGCTATGCCCATCATTCATGGGACTAAACTTTAAGATCATAATAATGGTGCACTCACTAATTTTGGCCACAGCCTAATTTACAAGAGTGCTGCATGAGTGCCGACTTCAGACGGGAACAGCTTATTGGCTTCAGCCTACGGAACTCGAATATCTTATACCTTCATTCGCTAAGAATAACAGACTTAGAAGAATTAAAGAAAATTTGTTGTGGCAATATTTCTCTGAATGGGAAAATCATTAAATGTTCGCTGAAAGNGGTTCAAAATTAGGCGAAGAGTGATGGAAAAGGTATCGACAGGTCTACCTGGAAGGAGCAGTTCATATCATCGGAAACGGCCATTGTGCCACCGGCGTTGTCGAACTGACCGCAATAATGAGGAGCCGAAAAGACTGTTACAAGCCGTCTGTTTGCGAAGAACTCATACCCGTCTTGCACGACCTCCAAAAGAAGGGCTGCTAAGATGCTCTCTTTTTTCTTATTCCAAGGAAAAGGGGAATATTCTGATCTCATTTCTGCTATCGGAAATGTTCTAACGGATGTGGAAGGCTGTGCGTGAACATTAAATATGCGAATGCTTCTTTGTCACTAGGTGTTGGAATAGATGATCTCTGAAACCTCATTGTTGCAAGACAGGTGCGTCATTCAAACCTTTCAAAATCTTATACCTCTTCCAGTAGGTAATAATTGTCATCTGTGAGCCCTTATTTGGTTTTTGAGTAAAAGTACATGCGAAAAGCACGGACCTGATGAGCACGACAGATCAGATCGAGATCAAGTTTCTGGCAAATGTCCACCACAACATCCTGGCCAAAGGTGTACGAGGCACCTCTTGTGTTCGCCTGCCATCCTTTTACCCACTGATCGGGATCAGCCCTGCATAGGAAAGCGTAACTGCATTTGCTAATATGTCGCTTTAGGCCTATCTTGCAGTATGTACTGTTATAGTTGTCCTTGTTGTACGAATAAAGTTCCACCGCCATTATTTCTATCACACCGTGGTTCTCAAGAGTAAGGTGAATCGTCGTTCAAGTAATATGTGCACGTTTAGTTACTGTCAGCATGTTCCCTACCTTTGGCTTTGTAGCTGAACGAATCTCGCGCAGATTCTGTTTGTCTTTCCATCTGCATATTTCAAGATTACATCAACTATACCAAGTCCCAAGAAAATTCTACGGTGGGTAACTAGCCCCGTTTAGCTCTCCGATTTAAAAGGTCGACATTGAGCCCAATTTTGCAGCTTTATTAGCTCCAGATTTTCTTCGCAGATGAAGCCTTAATGCACTGTTTCGCCAAGGACGAAATGCCCTCGCAATATGGCGGATAAAAGTGAACACACTTTGCATCCTCCATTGGATTCAGAGGTACTGACGAAATTTTAGTTCCTAATTGCAGAAAATATATCAATGTTTTGCAATATTAAATATTGTCGAATACAGAATTGCAATATTAAAACGCTTTTCATTTAATCAATTTTTGCAGTTAATCGACGAACATTGAATACAGAATTCAGAAATCTGTTGTCTACTAATCCACTTCAAACACTGTGCTTAATTACTTATATTGTTGTTAATGGTGACCTACCAGAGCAGGTCGAGCTCCATCGAAGGATTTGGAGGATCTAATGGACGTGGCAAATTCCGAAGTTGATCAAGGTTGGATAAATGCGGTGATAAACCACCATGCATGCAAAGAATTCGAGCGCCGATATAACCACACAGTGGCATGCAATTGAACGTATCCTGTAAGCGATAGATGAGAAGCTTTTCGTTGCTCTTGATCAATGACTTCCAATGCGATTTCTATGCGACGAAGGGACGAATCCGAAAAACCGGCAAAAATAGCGACTAGCTCTAATTATAGCCAAAATGGAATATTATGGACCAAAGTCGCCTCATTACTTACCTAGACAAATACCTCAAAAAAGTTGCACCTGAAAATTCAGCCAATTGCCACAAATTCTTAAAAATATTAAGCATTAAAATGATATCTCATGATATCTCCGCACATTGAGCTGATAGAGTTGAAAAAATTGAACAAGTAACAAGATGGAAAGAAAAAGTTAGGAGTTCTTTTTTTTTTTAAAGAGACCACCTGAAATTGGTTCCAAAGACGAGTAGAATGATAACGACGATTGCATTCTTCGAAAAATCCGTATACACGATTGATGGCTGACGTCTCGTGATTTCCTAATAAGTGAAGTGTGCATTATTGCAACTCGACATCTTACTTTATTAATTCATAAAATCTCAATCAAGAGGAATAATTTCCAGCTGACGTTCTATTGTTGACTTCTGTTAGAGTCGCAATGACGAATAAAATATGACACAATGAGTTGAATATTTCAGAATGCAAAAAAAGAGAGAATATATTTTCAGATTATTAGCTCTTTGTTGGGAAAATGTTGCTTGGTGAGATAATAGAATATTCGTAAGATTTATAAAAGTTACCTCATTTTCAAGAAAAAAGCAATTTGTTTTTTATGGGAACCGAACTTTTCCATGCAACGGTCTCCTGCTATGACCTGAATGCCTTCTAAGGCCAGGTATTCTGCTGGAATCTTTCCCTCCTCCCCGCTTTCTTGCTTCGGGTCCATCCTAAGCGAGATAATCGCGGCAAGTCACTCGAGCTTAGTTGAAGTCGATAATATGTCAAGTGAAAAAAAAATTTCATTCTCAGGCTGTTGGAAATAATTTATTAATATGTACCGCGTAGCATGAAGAAATTCTCGGGAAATTTGATTTTATAGCAAAACTGTAAACATATCGTTTCGAGATTCTGCTTTCCACGATCCACAAAATCTCCGAGGAAAAGATAGTTAGTTTCTGGTGGGAAACCGTTCTTGTCATAGATACGCAGTAAATCCGAATACTGAAAACATCATATTCGAATAAATGCGCCTTTGATATCTATCTGCTAGACGAGACATTTGCCTAATAGAACGTACCGCGAGGCAAATGTGATAGCATCGACAATAGATAATAGTTAAATTAAGTATTACATCAATTGATGAAAGTTTATTTACTGAACTTTTTTGGTTTGACCACAAATATTTTTATCGTTGAAACTAGATGATCGCCGCATCGAAAACGAATTCATAATGAAACTTATGGAAGAATTTTTTTGCTATAAATGTAAATTATATAAAAATTGCCACCAACTCAGGCAATAAGTTAGGAATGAATTCGTGTATCTCTTGTTTTTTTTTTTATTTGCGTATTATCTATGATACTAATTTCTGCACTCTGCCGCTATCGTCAGCAGATAGAGCTAGCGAAAGAGATATGCGAAATTTTGATGCAAGTTTCAAAGGCATCTCATCTTGTTCTGGAAGCCGACAGAAGCACAGCACAGTTATATTGAATGTTCTGGTAGGGTAGCGGAAGATCAAGTGCATGGAGAACGTTGAATAACTGTTGGTTCATATTCGAAGAATGAAGCTCGATTTCATCATTTATCGGCATGATAGGTCAGATAAACCTCAGCAAAAATGGGGAAAACCCATTTTCTAGTTGACCAGGATGGCAAAATTTTGCGGTATAACCGGAATGCAAACGGAATAATGGAGGTTGCCACTATTATAAAAAAGGCCGTGTCGCACCCCTTACTTGGCTTGGTCACAACAGAAAAGCTTATCCGTTCTTTTTGAGGGTTTAGATTAGAAAAGTCATGTCAATAATCTTTCTTCTTTTTCTATGAAATGCTTTAAACTCATACCCAACCTTATATGTCACTGCATGCTACCAATACCGCTTTATTTTTCGATCCATGCATACCTCACCACCTCCACCCTTCCAAATCCTCTTCCCTCACAGATAAAATTTCTTTCATCTAAAATTCTCCTAGATCGCTGAAAGAATTGTGAAAAGATGGAGCAACCTGTCCATGTATGTCTCCACAGACGACGAGTGGTGGCTCCACTTCGATGAGAGTGCTCTGGCTGAGGAACATTTGCTTTGCCAGAAGACACAGATGATGCAACTCCTCTTCGGCCACCTGAAATTACCTACCGAATGTGTTCATCATTTTTCATCTCATTTAACCGTAATAATTCAAAATTAAGGCCTCCTTATGACTCAACCTGAAGCCTATGCCGTATCAGAAGTCGCGTCGAACCGACACAGAAATGTTCCAACGCTGTGAATTAGAAAATGACCTTGGCTTGCGCCCGTTAATAAAATCTGATACTTGAAAAGAATTCGCTATCATAAAAATATAACATATAATAATAGTAATTTATGCCAACGTTTCAGCTCTTTGAATCAAAATCATAGCACACCAATCTCAAACTTGGGTAACTGAACCAAAATAAAGCTCAAACTTGGGTAATTAAACCATACACAGTCATAACCTAAAAACTGCTATAATGCAACATCTATCGATCATTCGTCTGCGAAACAACAGTATTATTACTCATAACATATAATAAATGCAAGCTTTTCCACTATGGAAAATGTGATAAGCTAGCGGCTCATCTGAGTTTTTGCTAGTTTTTTGACAATTTTTGACAATATTTATGTTGATTTTTTAATTATGAAATGCGTGGTACTTTTCACGATCAGTTACACCTAAAAAAAGACACTTTGATGCTCCTGATGGGATGATGATACCATCTCCGGGTGCAAATCATTTTACGGTAGGAAATATGAAATGTATAAACCTGTGTGGTAAGGCGACCACCCGCCATTCCAACATTCAAAAGACGGGTGATCATATTATCAACATCAAACACTGCAGCCATTTACTCTTTCTTACTTCGATTGTTGAAAAATGTAGCTGCAAATTAGGCATCATTGAATAGACGAAAAATTTTCAAGAGAAAAATAAAACCTACTATCAGTTGAGCAATCGATAATTAAATTAACGAATTTCGGTATAACAATTGCTTTTTTTACTTATTGACTTATTCAAGATTCAAATAGTGATGTTTCTTCTAGTCCTTTAGAAATATAAGATATTCTAAAAAGTTCTGATTGTATTTCTTGTTCACTGACTATTTATGTGACCGCGTTGAACCTATTTCAAAATTATGATATCAATCATATTTATCGTGTTAATAACAAGTAAACTATACAATAATTGTGCTAATCGTTCGTCATTCAGACAAAAATCCGAGAAATTCTCTCACTAATTGTATTTTACAACGCTCGTATTCCATCAGTCACCGTAAATGATCACTTTCGTTTGAATAGGTGATCAGAAGAAGACAACAACCATGTCGTATAAAATGACGTTCATAATGGCTAGGCGAAGGAAAAGCAGCGAACAATAAAACAAACCACGTTTCAACAGTAGGGCGCGCTTGAAATCGACTAATATTTTAGCATTCACGGAGAACAAAATTCAAAATTGTGATTACAATATATTACTTAAAAAGGACACCTTGCTATAATAAATCTTTTAAAGAATTGGGCATACTTGTGCAATGATTTTTTACAGTTGGAGACTCAAATAAAATAATTATTACGAGTGATCATGCTAGACGGAATATTTTTGCAAAGGGATCACCGTAAATGTTATTTTTGGGAAATAGTGACGCAACAATTTTGAAAAGAACCACAAAAAATTAAAGCAGCATGGAGTTAGGTGATGTTTTTACCACTTGTTGAAGACCGATCGATAAGTTAACGTGGATGAGATGGTCGACTAATTTTGAGAACCCTTCTCTGAATCTTTAAGTGCTGAATTCGCATGCCTCAACTAATTCGAATCTTGTGATGAATACTTAAGTAAAATTGCCAAACAAAGCCAAATGGCCAAATAAAGTCAAAGCATATCCATACAGTATTCGCCCGAGATGACCCACGCTGACCTTCACACCATCAGCGAGCTGAACAAACAATGACAGATGACCAATTTCTGTGACTTTTATATTCACGTGGATTTATTCAAAATTTGCACCTTTTATGTAAATTTATTGCCGCCTATCCTCTGTAAATTTAAATTTCTATGAGAAACGACATGTTCCGTGCAGCGTATCATTTGTTGATACATAATAGCATACTTATTCTAATATAGGCCTCAGTATCCAATTTGCAAATTCGCTTTTTTCTTTATCTTCTATAGGAGTTTGCAATCATGCACTTGCGAGCCACAATTTAGCAGCATGATTTCTGTGCATATGTATATGTGTGCATGTCTTTGACACCCATCTGTCAAGAGCCTCAATTGACAGACGCACAGTCTATAATGAAATCAACAAAGTGAACAATCTGGAATTTGCCAAGCTTAATGCTGATCACAGGATAATCCATCATATTCAGAAGTTTAGCATCAATAAATGCTCGAACTGAATATGCAAACGTTTCTCATATGCCCATTACATGGTTGGCAGAGAGTGAACCATTAACTCACTGAATCGTAAATAAATTTTTCCACAAATTTCTGCTACATTGACCACAATCGATTCGGCGACCATATATACCTTATACGTGTATTTAATCGACCTGACAGGTAAATGAGCACTCAGCATGCACAGTCTTATGATAATACAAATTTCATGGTGTGGCTGATAATCGAGCAATTACACTGTTGAATAAGTACTTGATTTGCAGATTTAGCTCAAATATAGACATGGCTAATGGTAATTACTGGTTAAATATGCAAATTTCGTTACCGTAGCAGAAAATGACCTGGTCTACGACGTGGGCATCAATTCATTCAGAAAATAAGCGAGCCACTTTTTATGTAAATTTCGATACATCGCCATTTTTTATGCAAATTCCATTCGGGCTGTCTTATGTGGCACCTTCGATCCAAATTTCTTCCTATTACAGTTTCACCAGAATTCCATAGTTCTTAGTTGGAACCACCACTCACAACAATGCGACAGAAATTATGCGAAGAAATGTCATAAAAGTGTCTCAAGATGCATACAATAAGACCATGAGTTTAAAGAAGCGTCAACGATAGATATCCTCACACTTTAGCGTTCGATCACTGAGATATATATATATATATATATATATATATATAAAATGCAGGTCATCCAGACAATAATAGGTCATCCAGAATCCATATGGACACCAACTATTCCGGAGTTTGGTATTCGTTTTCGGAATGCTAGCTGTAGTGCAACAAATGGAGTCGAATTCTTTATTTAGCGGCTCTGTTAGAAAAGAGAAACGGATGGCAATTGTGCGATGGATGGAAATGGATTCACAGCGTTACTTTCTCATAGTCGCCAATGAAAGTCTTATATTTGGCCTGCTCCTCGGGGCAATCCGAGAAAACTTTATATTTGTCCATAAAATAGCACAACATCACGCGATGCACGTACAAATATTGCTGAAATGCAAGTCATTAATCGAAATCGCATCAATATTGGATCTTTTTTTTGGAAAATTCCATCTACTAATACACTCCTCAAGGGTAAAGAGTATTTCATACTCCATTAAGAGTAAAATTCAATATTATAACAACTCAATTTGTCTCATATTTCAAGAATGTAGAGAAAAGAAAGATGAAAATTTTAGGACAATTTTAGGATAAAATTGGTACTCTAAATAAATGCATTTTCGCTGCCAAACCCCATTTCATATTGAAACTATTCAAAGCTTTTTCGCATGGAAAGTTTAAATTTTGAAGCGAAGAATATTTTTAAGCAATTTTCCATCGGGATATTCGGACGACATATTCCCACATATTTCGAAAATGAATTTCATAATTCCATAGTTTTCCTTCATTGCAACATTGTGTCAAACTCTGTCGAAATGCTCATGTAGCTTTCAACAACACCGACCTTTTTCACTCACTGTTTCATGTTTCTACTGCACGCAACTGGTAATCTTTGTGGTGGCTATAGAAAACAAACGTGACCACAAGTACTGTTATGAGTTTTCCGCAAAGCTGCTTCAAGGATACTTCCGTAACGCAAAAATGAAGTAAAGCAGGTTCAGTGACCTATACCTGGTCGTTTTGAATTGTATATGGACGTTGGTTGCGCAGTTCTTTGAGGATCTGGTCCATAGACTCGCAAGGTAATCCCGTCTGCAATCGTTCGAGCACGTATTCGATGGCTACAATTGCACCCGTCCTACCGATACCTGCCGAACAGTGTACGATGATAGGCTTCTTCGTGCCGCGAATACATGACAGCAACACCTCAAATCAAATCATTTTATATAGGAACAGCTTTTTGAACTGCAAGCATATATAAGCATGCAAAGGAGTCGAAGGCCTACACCATGAGAGATGACAATACCACAGGATGGAAGAAAAAAAGAGGATGTAAAGGATCAGACAGGAATGATAGAATTGAGTCGGATATAAACTAGAGAAATGGCAACCAATACGAGCTAACCATCGCAGTAAGTCGACATGGAGGCACACCTCTGTCTGGCCAATCGATCCACTGATAGTGACGAATTTCACGGGAGCGCTCCTTTCCACCGTCCTTCCATTTGATTATCAAAACACACACCCGCACTCCAGTCTCATCTGGAGCAAGAGCACGCACCTTAATTTATCTCATTGCTTCAGGCAATTGACCGCATCGTTATAGGACTGAAATCGGAGTCCTGCGGGGATTATGGGACCTCCCTCAATTCAGGATCTTTGTCTTAAGTGCTGAGCGACTCGAAAGCCAGTGAGCCTACCAACCCAAACCCTTGCAGTATTTTCTTGCTCAGCTTCCTATTATGTTGAGCTACTGTTTCATGCGGTACTTATAGGTAGGTCACTTACGAGGGTGTTAGTAATATCGACGCCGCCAAAGCTAAGTGACTGCCCTTGATCGTTGGGCCAGTACTGCTCGCATTTGTTGAATCCTTTCTCGATCGTGTTGGTTACCATCACTATACTATCGCTATCCTCCTGAACCACCATATGCCAAAAGTCGTCGACACTTTTCGGCATTGGACCCTGGAATAAAGCTTTGAAATTGTTGATTTTTAGTTGTGATTCTCTTATAAGATACTTAGCACAGATATTGGTTGTGCTCAATTCCTATGTATATTTATTTATTTGCTTGTATTTCACATTTACATTCTGATTTCGTTATGAATTGTGGCCTAAAGACAGTTCACCATCTTTAATGAAGGATTTCGACCCGCTATACAATGATAGAGCAGTATTTTGCTATGCCCTGGGACGTAAGAAAAAAAAATTTTTTCCTTGACATACAAATGAAATCGAATTTCTGCAGACAACATTCCACATCACTATCTCAATGGCAACTATGCTGCTATGATGGACTAGCGATGATAACATTCTTGCTCTCTCTATCACATATTTTAGAAAGTGAGTAATATTCCCTTGAGAGAAAGCAAAACAACGACTCATGAATGTGTCGTTGTTGTATAAGACATGAATGGGGGTATTGTAATTTATGATGATCGACTGAACTACTACAGCCCACCTCATTCACTTCAAAAGAGGATCAGAGGTTTCTTTTTTGTTGCATTTACGAGTGCCCTAGCTGGGATAGCATTTCATAATAAAGCCGCTTATCTTAGTGTATATTGTAAATGAGTTTCGAACGCTCTTTATGGAAGAGATTAATCTCAAAGCAGTTATAAGAACAAATCCACCTGAGTGCATATAAAGCGCTTTTCATTGATCGGTGTGGCGACATAATTGGCGTGAATGTAATCATCAGCAATACCAGGCCACTTGAGGACAACACGATATTTGTCTTGACAGGGTACATCCTTGTAGCGACTCTTGCCCGCCTCATATGTGCCTTGGAACGCATTGCATGTCATTCCCTCGGGCACATAACGCTTCAAGCTCATATACTCCTCGCGCAGACCATCCACTCCTTTATCCAGTGCACGTCTTACCCATTTCTCAACCTTTAAAATTTACCCGCCACAATGAAAACATTTCAGCATTTAATATTATAATGATGCTGTTTATTTGTACTACTTATACAAGTATGTTTAATCGCATTAAAGTTGCAGCTGTCATCAATTCTAATAATAAAATGCATTATCATAACGCCGATTCTTTTTGATCTGAACCCACTTACTGGGGATCCAAAGGAACTGCGCTTCGAATAGTGCGCAACTTACGATAGTAGAAATGCTGTAGTGAAAACAATAATGAGACAAGAAGATAAGTGAAGCATTATGAAAGTCGTTTAAATGAGCAGTGAAATTGCCAAACGAAGCAAAAAGCGTTCTGTGCTAAGTGCTGTTTATAGCTTAATAAACAAATTAATAGGGCAATGTCATTATTCAGCAATTGACCCGGCATGTTTTTCCAGGGGAGAAGAAAGATCTAGCGAAAGTGTCCTATGGCACAAACAACCCGGAACACATTAGACAGCCACTCCACTAATATGAATTGGCATCCTCTTGTTGCTTCTTGTCGCACCATGCTTCAATTAAGCGTCTCAATCAGTTCAATTCGAGTCTAATCGTCTGGGTTGCCTAAATTTTTATTATCGGGTTAGAAGAACCCTGTCAAAGGAAAGGAAACAGTGAAAATTCCCCAGAGACCAATGTGCATATGCTACCTCAGCCTTCGCGTTTGTGTGGCACTTGGCGACGTTAGCAGCTGGAGGTTGTTGTACTTCACTCTTGCTCTTTCCCTTCGCCTTTTTTTTCGATTTTTTACTGCAAATAAACTCGCAAGATTTATGAATTGGCAACCTATAAATATTGCTATCCAATGCTGTAAAGAAATTGTATATATGCTCCCCTCAAAGATGACAAAGAATATACTCTTAAAGCTGTCAACGGTGGATTATGCTACCTCGCTCGCTGTCCACCTCCGTGCGCTTAGAACTTGGATGGCGCCATTAGCCTCTCACATTTACCAAGCAGTATGGGTCTCATCCATAATTAAAGCCTCAAATTCGGCTATAAACCTGCTTAGTCCACATAAGTGAGTACTGCACCAACTCTCTCCGGAAATCTTCCCTCATGGACATTCCAAATCGCCTTTACACTTTAAAGCTGGCAGAAACATTTCCCTGCCTTTGAGCACCGTGTATCGCATGCAAGACTGGATTTGTTGAAATGACGCAGGAATCAGATGAACGTAGAATTTTCATGAACTCCCAATACACCTCTTCATGAACTCTTCATATATTGACTAGACGCGGCAGCTGACCTCGCTGCTTCACTTAATACCGGCGACTAGCCAAACCGGTGAACACTGGTCAACACTCCACCTTTCTTCCGGATTTTTCTAAGGTAGACACATCCGCCGCGTATTGATATGGCCTTTCAAACTGACCCCATTGAAGACGAACAAGCGAATCGAAATACCGCCTGCTGCTGACTTCGCTAGAAACAATAATGATGCTTCTTGTTTTCACTCATATTTATAGTCATCGAAACGGTTCAATATTTGAATAAATGAGCATGCAAAGTGTAGAGCACTGCATTTTGCATGATTTTATGTGATAATTAATCCACTGATGAGGCACATTTTTACATTTATTTAACTGAAACAAAATCACACCGAATCATTGCCATCAATAGTATGCAACGACTTTATGAGATGCTCAGAACCCCTATTTTGGTCTGCGCTCAAAATTTGCTTGCTAATTTCATCCTTCATAATTTTTTTTTTGGTTCAGCTGAAGAAAGTGAGGAGACAGGTCTCCTCTTCCTCTCGCCTCTTCAATTCCTTCTTTATCCTCCTCACCTAACCTCCTTCTTGATAATGAAGTTACACCACGACAGGTAGTAAGTCCCATCATATGACTACTGAGCGGGAGTTTTTTTTTTCAAATATAAAATGCAAAGCAGCAGTGAAATTGCAATGCGTGCAAAATGCACAAAGACATGAGCAGTGCTTATCCATCTGTCGAGAATACTATCCTCGATGAATTGATTTTACTGAAACATCGGTGATAATATAAGCACTTTATGACAATAAAAATATTGATGACGTAAACACCGAGTGAAACACAGTCCAATCCTGTGTTGGGAGACCTGAAATTCCAGCTTACAACTGTATTTTACAACGGCATCACAGCCATCATCTCGTTACTCGAAAGCCTCCAGCTGCGAAATTCCGTGGGGTCCTGAAGATTTGCAGTGTCGATCGTACGTCAAGCTTATGAAACAGCGTTTCCTCTATAATTTCTTCCCTCTAAGGAGTGCTAAACGTTGCAGAGGTCAATTCTTTTCCCAAGGATAACAATTTGGAAAATGTAATGTGAGGAAGTACGGGTAATATGGGGTTGCAATTTATTACTTGGAAATCGGGTCAACTGCGTCGTATTTTATTTTATTCTATTTTACTTCAGCGGAGTGTAAAAATGCACTCAATTGTTGAATAATTGAGACCAGTTTTTGTACGAACCATTCTTTTTGCTTGATTGTTGGTATTTCTAACCACTAGGTGGATCGTTGTACAATGGAAATCCTTCAGAAATTTATTCGCATAGTTCATTTAAATTTATTCAACCGATTTAATAAGCCTTCTATTTTCGAAAGTTGAAATAATATCTTATGATCGGGAGAACACGGATTAGTGAACTTTGTGTAAATTCTAACTCCACCGATTTTCACCACTCCTCCCAACGTACTATCAGTATCCAACATTAATCCGTCAAGCGAAATAACTCCACATTCCTGCTTATATTTCATAGAAATGAATTATATTTGTTGCAAATTTACATCGAGAATAGTTGAGGGGAAAGCGATCGATGAAAGCTGCTGAGAAATGGATCACTTCACAAATCTCCTCAAAATGAGCGATTGAACGATATTTCTCGGCAATATCCTGGAAAATGGAAAATTATTTGCTTGAATATTTTATATTTGAAGACAGCGTGATTGCCTAGCTAGTGATCGAATAACGCTGACTATGGAACGCTCACTGCTTGATAGACGTAGTATTTGTATGGTTTCAAATGTTTACCAAAAAAAAACATACTTCGTTCCCTCTCCCATAAGAAACATCTCATCTTAATATCCCCTTTCATCAATATTTCAATAAATAAACGATTTTCAGCAAAAAGCGTATTGAATAGGAATCCGGTTGATGAGGAGAAGGAAGAATGAGAGTGAGACGGAGAAGGTAGAGGGAAGGGAAGAGAGAGAAACCAGTAGGCTGAAAAAGGGCGAAAAATGCTCGAAATTTGACAAACCGTCGAAATCGCACGAATAGATCCATCTTTTCTGGAAGAATGATTTGATTTCGATTCGTACAAATTGCAGCAAATACGCGATTCGCCACATATTCTTCGGACATCATCTCACTCTCATCTACACTGTAAAATTTGTATTTGTTAAATAAGGCTTCAAATTGGGTGATGGTTTTCGGATTTTTGGGATAAATCGATTGGTGATGGATCTTTGATAAGTTCTCCTATTCTCATAGAATAGAGGTGATTCTATTCAACACAATGACTTCATACTAATCAGTTAGCACTATTCTTTGGAATATGTTTGAATTGTGATTGCTTTTGAATAAGCATATTTTCTGGCTGAGCTAACCTAAACCGTCAACTAAGGAATACTTCATGCTTGTTGAACTTCGACTATAATGAAGCTCAAGCTCAAACGGCTTGTAGAACTTGTTTAAATTATGTGAAAAGTACCATATATTCTTAGGTATTTGCTTTGTACGGGCAAATATTCACCTAAAAAGCATTCGTTTGCTGCATATATGCACTAGTGAAACAAACCCCCAAAGGCAATTGCCTCCAAACGTTATTGTGATATGCTGCTGTGGGATGAGGACCTCGTTTGTCGAAGCTGCATCTGGATTCACTATTAATAAAAAAAATTAATTGAGTTTGGCAGTTCAGAAAATCCTAAAAAGCTGATATCCAGAATCCCTTTCATTTAAATAAATGAAATCAGCAATTCTAAACGCGACTGCTTCGCTAGCAAATTCAAGATCGGTTGGTCAATACTAAAGCACAAAGTAGGCTATCGATTAGTGGAAACGCAGTGCTCGTCTTATCTCTGTTGTTTTCGCAAACTAATAACTCTGTTGAAGTAAACAAAGCTACCTTCCATTTAATGCATCGAAATTATTACCTGCTAAAAACACCTCGAACAATCGATGGAAAAATGTTCAGCTTAAAAGACTGCCAAAAAGTGGTCTAAGTCAAGATTTCCACCCATTTTACGACGCCTTAAATATTTTATTTTTTGAAATTCACCAATGATTCGCTGTTTAGCTTCTTCGCTAGCGTGCCATTTTATTTCATAGTGTGCTGACGGTGTGCTCCTCATACAGTCTAGTTCCCTGTTAGCTGCCATAGCAGAAAAAGGTATTTACCGTGATATGTCGGAATGTGGTAACCATAATTATCTGAGTATCCATCAGAGAGAAGTACTTAATTACTACTGAATTGAGGCTGCAGACATATTTGTTCGTAATCTTGAAAAATTGATGACGATTCGTCATAAAATACTCTCTTGCATCTCGACTTCTCGCAGAAGCAGTATATTTTTGAGAGGAAAGGCCCCTGTCAAATCGTATATCATCAAATATGAACGAGTTATCTGGAAAAAATTTGTACTAGTCGGATAGAGGAAAGGGGGAAGGGAGTATACTACTGGTGCTGATCTTTCTAAAGGAACTTTTGTTATTATATATTATACATCTCAGTGAATTACAATCTTCACAGTATAAATACCCAAGTTGTCGAATCAATCTCGTATTGATCCAATGCGGGCATACAATGGTGAATTCAATGCCATCTTTATCCATATATTTCAATTCGTTTTGCAATCCTTCCATGAAGTCAAGAAGAGCGTGTTTCGTTGACGCATAATCAACAAGTTTTGGTGCAGCCGCAAAGCTTGCCAACGAACATATCGGTACAATATGACCACTATTTCGCTCTATCATCCCACCGAGAAATGATTTCATGACCTGAAAAAAAAAAGCATTTTAATTGAAAATCCTCAAGGTGACTGACCTACTAATATTTCAAATTATTTTAATATTCATCTTTGCATTGCTTGGATTATGCTTTATTTATTATACACTATTTCAAGGCATGAGGTACTTCAGGTCATATAAATTATTTCATTTTAGAGAGTATTTCACAATGCGAAATGTTCGCATTATCTTGCAGTATCTTTTTTTTCCATTTTATAGAAACTACGACTAAGAAGTACTAATCGTTGATTATTTTCTTTGGCAAGTACCCACTTCCTTTCTTCTCAACCATAATCAAAGAAGATTCTGCCCTCTCTAATCCGTCCAATCTCATCCACGAATCATCGCTTCAGTTACCTCCCCATTAGTCACAATTGTTTATTCATAAAATTTGATGTCATTAACTAAAGATAACAATCCAACATATTGTTTCATCAGCAATTTTATGTATTCAACGGGAATATCATATATGATGCATCTCGTCTGTGGAGATCCGTGACCACCTGTAACATGCTCAACGGCACAATATATGCCAATATGGTATTTTTTTAGCCGTGCAATCAATTATGAAACCTTTTACTATACTGAGAGGAGGTGGGTGAGAGGATTAAGCATTTACCACAAAAAAATAGCCCTCAAAGAATGAAATTTTAAAGTTGATTAGATTGGGATTGAGGACATCAACGATCGGTTTATTATATGGCGATGAAATATCGTTTATTTGCAGAAATATTCACTCAAACACTCAAATAATTAACGTTCTAGAAGTGAGCAGGAATTAAATTTAGAAGTGGAAAGGAAATGAATCCAGCGATCTTTGAATTAATGCACTCATGCGATAATATGTGAATGAACGCTGCCTTTGGATATCTATCGATTTACTATAGCGTTGACGCAATGATTATGCCGCGAGCAATTTAGCACAGCTAACACGATAGTATACACGCCAATTTTTTACATCATATTTTTTGAGATTTAAATTTCCTAATTTCTATTACTTTAATGAAGATGTTTCGCTGTTCTTTTTCTGTCCTTTAATGTTTTTTTGACAGTTTATTGTGTTTTATAAATGAATGAAGTATTTCTTATTTTATCTTATTTTAGAACTAATTTTGTTTTTTTGAAAAATTTCCCGAACAAATCGTATTGGATTCTTTAAATAAGCCAAGATCCCAGTAACTCATATAAAAATTATCTAAGTAAATTTAAATCCGATGTGAATATTTTCATCAAAATTTTCAAAAAATAGTTCATTTGGATACAACATGATGTGCACGGCGATTGGATACAACTCAACAGCATGCTGTTAAAAGTTGATGTCTCGAATCGCTGTAGCCGGATGACTAATTTAAGACCATTAATCGACGGATAAAATTTCGCTGGTCAGTGAGTTGACCACTGACTATTTGAACTCGTTCCAGGATCGATTTTTACCCGCATTAAGAACTATAATGGCCACTCACCCAGAAATGTGCTTTGAAGTTTACGTCGACTATGCGATCGAGATTCGCGTCATTCAATTCCATGAAGTAGCCGCCATTCAGAACTCCCGCGTTGCTGACGATTACATCAACTCCGCCGTATCTCCGATTTATTTTTGCGGCAGCCTCATATATACTCTCACGAAATGCCATGTCAACTCGAGCAGTATGCACCTTTAAAGATGAAATAGAGCAGCTAAAAGGCGTATATTTTTGACTCCCTTGAAGCTGTGATTATGAGCAGCATCGAAACTTTGTTATAACGCTTGCCCATGGTTACGTTAACCACGGTATCTAAGGCCTTTCTACTAAAAGTGAATAAATATTCGAAGAAAGATGCCTATCAATCGATTTCTTCGATAAATCAAACCTTCAACTATAATTTGTATGAACTGGACGAATCCAAATAGTAAAGCGATGGATGGAGGGAAGAAGTCTTCGCCTAAATGATTGCAAGCGAATATTTAGTGATATTTTGTGCGATTACTTGTGGATTTTTTCCACTGCCATCGAATTCAGGATAGGATGTTTTTAACAGCAGACGGCTGCCAGTGGTTCTGATCGATGCCGACCGATATTCAACAGCCATCAAAAATCTGTACTACTGACTCTTTGAAGCGCTATCGGCTGTCATAGAAAACCAGCTGCGAGACAATAAAACTCCTGCTATTGATCAATGATCAAAACGTTTCCGGGTACCGTCATAGACTAACTACTCCTTCATAAATTACGAACTTGTTGAGTAATCAATTAACGGCTATGCGTCTCTTAAATATGAATAAATAAATGAATAAACTAAACAAATTAGTGAAACCTCCTCGCATCCCGATTCTTTGCACTCGAGGGCGCATTTCTCTAAGGCGGCTTTATCAATATCCCAAAGAATAAGCCTGGAACCCTTCTTTGCAAAGCGAAATGCCAACTGACGTCCTAGCCCATCACCAGCTCCTGTGATAAGCACTCTCTAAAACTGTACATAATCTCCTGTTGTTTCGGCCAAAAACATATAACGGCATCCATAAGATGGTGATTATGTTTTAACAGCAAATTTAAAAGGATATTCAATATAAACAATATTGCTATTTGTTTCATCGCGCAAATTTTTTAAAGTACATAATCGGCGAAGAAAAAAAGAGATTGTTGGAAAATTGAGCATCAGCGCTCCGGTTTTTAGACCAGGCAAGTTTATAAAAATTTTCGCATTGCCACATCTGCACGTGTAGGGTTCTTGTTACTTCGGCTCATCTGAAGCTTCCACGATATCCTGTTCATTACAAAAAAAGACTTCCACACAATATAAGGTAGCCATAACAATATGAACTGGAATTGAATGGCAGATGCTTCGCTATCGTTTCCCTAATAGAGGGTACTGCAACACGAATGAAAGTTATCCTAGTCATGAAATTGAAGTAACAAATAATCCGCTATATGCTTACCAGGCCTTTTACGCTCTTTTTGTGGCACAAAATTTGCGGCTCCAAATGCCTGAAGAGTGCCTTACCGAAGCTATAAGTGGTAAACGCCAAAATACGTAAAAGCAATCCGACGCTCCGGAGCGCATCGATCGCAGACGCTTCCATTTGAATTGTTGATACCTAAAAATTGACAAGGCATAGTGTATGCTTACAACTGTCACTCTCTTCAAACCACTTTTCATTGTTTCAGAAATTGTTTCATTGAAATATTTTCGTGATTTTCCTCTAATAAATAATTCATTTCAATTTAATGAATAATTCGATGGGAACACATATGTCTCTATACCTTCAACGATTTCAGATGCTCATTCATAGGATCTAATTTCTAATGAGTAAAAAAATTCGTGAAATTCCAGAGCAAAAAACTCTAGAAACGTTCAGCAAAACCGATTTGCTAAATATAGATATATCTGGCATGTATATTTCAGTGGAAACGTCCACTTTGCGTGTACTTCATGAGAAGCTTGGTCGTTTGATTTTTCTACACGTTGCTGTTCAAATATTTCTTTCTGAAACATTTAAAAATAGAGATCTTAAACTAAACGAATTTCGTCTGAAAGGTTGATAATCTGAAGTAGAAATTGAGCTCAAGATCCTTACCTTGCTGACAATTTTGGAATAAAACACGAGGGAACCTCTACTAAACTGATAAAATATTCGGATATCTTTGCGATCAATGTGCTGAGAATGTGAAGGCAAGTACAAAAGTATGTTCATTCGAGATCATTTGTATATCGTTCAAATATAAGCGCATTTATCGTCACCATATCACAGATATGAAAAAAATTTTTTACGAGAAATTGACCATAGTTTGTTGCGCCAATTGAACTCTTCGCATTTTAAGTGCATTCTCAGGGTATTCGCAGATTTTTATGTTCAACCTGCCCCTCATTCAATGTTTACAAGAGGGACCCATTCTTTGCTCCCCTTTAGAGTTAGCAGTGAGATCTTATTAGAATGATAAATTTATGAGCTGACTGCTTCGTACTGATCTAATAGAAGGATCCAGATGAGTGGATGCATCTTGTTGGTCCTATAAAACACATCGATGAACTATTCATTCTGTTGTATCTCACGAGCAATACATTCAAGAAATCCATTCAAAGATCAATAATATGCATAGCCAAACGCATCCTACTGTTAACGCAATAAGCATTACTTTGTAGTTTGATTCAAGGGATTTCGAAATTCTTAACGAAGTAATCTCGGAACGGCTTATATTAATAGACTATTCTTCAATTTACGAGAATAGTCTGAAGAAATGCTTCATTGAAGCATATAATCGCTGAGTAGTGTTCCATCAAATTTTATTCCGTTAATTTCGCTCCAACCTCATCGTCGTCTCTGTACTAATATTCCATCGATTTTCCAGTATCTTTAGGATCCCACTTAGCATTTAGCGTCACGTCATTAACTGGAGTTGGGCATAGATGAATGTGAAAAGAAGAAAATTAAAAAGATTGCTATTGGTCAGTTGAAATGGAAAATAGCAACAATTCGACAAAACAGTATGCGATAGTTTGATTTTAAAAAAATGGCAAGTCCATCTTATCTTCCTTGTTTACCTTCACGATCCATAAATTGTTGTTAAATGCCGGGGAATGAATGCCTAGGAGTAATTAGATCACACAAGGTTCGATATCAAAAGGCCAACTCTGCAAGAAATTACCAAGTTGAACGAGGAATTCTGTACTCATAAATAGCATTTGAATTGCACAATTTCCCATTTATTGTAAGCGAATAATCAACCCAAAACATTTTGCTGAGAAAAGCATAAGCAAAAATAGCACAAATAACATAAACACTCGCTGAAGCACCGTATAGTGCATACGTTTTCTATTACTCCGCCCATTCTTGACTTAAGGAACGCGTAATCGGGCCTTCATAGTAATTCGTCGCTGAAATCTGTACTCTGTGCATTTTTTTTATAAATGTGCATCTGCAAAACATATTACGACAACGTAGTATTCGTAAGTATGCGTAAGTGGCTGTCTGTTTGTATAACCGCTAGTTTCAAGTTGAGAACCAATGCATCTTGAGTTACTTTAATGGTACAATTTGCCTCATGCAATGTCTTTCAACCTGCTCCGCCATCTTTGTGAGGTGCTGCAAGGGATCTGAATATGCCAGAAACTTTGCCTGCATTTTACACCACCCAGATTCTCATCTTCCACTGATCAGATTGCAAAATCTATGTGTTTTACTTTAGTGATATCAGTTTTAAGCTTTAAAATTGCTACCTATACGAAACGCTTCATATATTACTTCTCTTTAAATCTTTTTGTCTGAGAAGGAGGTGGAAGAGTATACCACCTTCAAAGATGACCGATAAAGAGTGAAATATAGAGAATGGTGCTTTGATATTTTCGATCTTCCGACTATACTTACAAGTCCTCCGCGAAAAAAAAAGAAAGATTTGTTCTCTTTAGTTTGACAGGTGTAAAATGCCAATGCAACCAATGCGAAATACATCAAAACACATAAATTATCGAAGAAAACGAAACCACCTAGAGATGTTCTGAGAACCTAAACATTAGAAGGTAATGATGCAGAGCTTGAGAATCTGATGTGAGCAAACTTGCATGAGTAGCGAAAACTAACCGAAACAGTCGATTCCATTAACACTAATCGGTTTTCATATTCTCAGCATTCGTACCGGAACAGGATTTCGCAACATCATTTCCATCTTCCATTATAAATACCTTAATCGGATTACTGCAAAACCATATATTCTATGAGCTGATCTAATATGTCTATCCGTTTATTCTCAAAATCAATCCATGATATCATTCATCATTCCAGTGAAAGTGCCACTAAAATTTGCAACGAAATAATGGAATTATTGCTAAATTCAGCTAAAATTGTCGTCAGTAATTAAATTATCGCTAAATTGTATGCTAAATGAAATATGTTAATTGCTGGCATTTTATTATGAATAGAGATTTTGCAGTATTTATTGCAAATTTTTCTTGTTGTACAGCAACGTCTTTCAAATATAATTGATAGGAACTCTCATAGCTGATCAAAGTCGACTGCTATGGATAGAGTTTATGATGTGAAGATACTCGCAATTCATTGCGACAACATCATAATGAATTCGAATGAATTGAATTCTTCGAAAAAAAACAAATTTTTCTTGTTGTACAGCAACGTCTTTCAAATATAATTGATAGGAACTCTCATAGCTGATCAAAGTCGACTGCTATGGATAGAGTTTATGATGTGAAGATACTCGCAATTCATTGCGACAACATCATAATGAATTCGAATGAATTGAATTCTTCGAAAAAAACGGAGTTAAGTTCATCAGATGAAGAGAGCCATAAAATCAATGTGAGAAGTGGAAAACGTTCGGATTGTATATAATTGCAAATAATACTGCTTGAACCACCTCTTTGGCATTTTTATGACCGGTCGGTACTGAATTAAGAAGATTGCGAGCGTAACAGAAGCTGCACGAGCCCATTTCAACAACTTATCAATGTCGATAGTACTTTTGCAAAAATTTACCTCTTATTTGTTCAAGTGATAAGCAGTGCGGTCTCTATCATTGATAATTTCGTTTGCTGTATTTTGCTAGACAAACGAGCATTCGCTCGTTCGTAACGAAACAAGGTTAATGTTCCGAGAAATTGCAAACATTTCTACATTTGAGGCATAATCTTCCTGAATCAATTGTTTCCGCAAAGTTTGCATTTCTTGTGAAGGGTAATTTGCATACTGCTTTACAAAATTATACCATACGTACGTGAATTTGCCTATCAGAAATTCATATAGTGGACACGGACCTCCAGAGCAGTTAATGGCAAGCAGCTGAGTCGCCAGCTGCGGCGGGATCCCAATGGCGGATTTCGCCATGAGCTGGGTTTTCGTCATCTGCATCGTCGGCGCCGTCGTATCGGCACGGAACATATGTAAGCGAAGCTGGATGGTCTGAACTTAGCGAAGAAGTAGCGACTGAGACAAAAAAATATATGAGAGCTAGGGGAGAGCATTTAGTGCTCCTACGTTTTCTTTTCGCACTGAGTTTAATGTTGTCTGAAGTTTCAGTTTATCTAAGCAGGAAGCAAGTTTCTACGTTTCATATAGATACCTTTAACGCACATATAGCCCACGCCCCTTTTCTAACTCTTCTTGATCGAAAGTTGAAAGATGCGGCAATTCATCTCAGGTATTCCGGTGAATCGACTCCAACACCGCTTCTTTAAGGCGCCTTCTCTGATGGGGTACTTAATAGGGGAAACTGAGTAAGGTGGATGCAGCAGCTGCTGTGTGAATAATTCTAAAGAATGATCATGACATTACGCTCCGAAAGCTGTCAGTACTCCATCACGGCTTTAGATTGCATGCCTTGTTGATACATCGACGTCTGTACATCTTCTCAGCTAGAGCAGCAAGGCGGATGATAGATGCGGCGTTTCGCCCGGCGATGAGTATTAGTCTCGGTGTTGAGGCGCTTAAGTGGGGATTTGAAGAAATTGTGCTATTGTTATCTCAAATAACCTTGGTCCGGTACTATGTGCTCTTTATCATAGACGCTTTAATATTATGCAGTAAGGATCCTGATTTAATCGAAATTTAATGATATATGATTAATAAATTTTTTATTGAATCATGTGAAGTCAAAAAATTAGTCAGCAAAAGAAAGAAATAAATTCAATAATATAAGGTAAAGCACTCAATGAACAGATGCGGTTGATGAAATTTTATTCTGAATTTATGAATGGATGTTATTTATCTTTCGCATTTGAAAAGTAGATCGAACTATTGGCCGAAAAATGCGAGTCATTACCGAGTGGGAATGAGGTCGGCGAGTGGAAGTTGCTTAAGGAATATCGCAATATAGATTCATATCGGTAGATGATTATGACGAAAAAGATGTGTGTCTTTTGCAGCATTCTATGAAATATGTGCCGGCAATGAAGTGGATTATGTGAATTACCTAGCGAAAACCATTAACGGGCTTGTCTGCTATACGTTTGCACCGGTAAGTGCATCTGCTCGCTTTCTTTAATTCGGTTAGTATTTGTGCAACAAAAAACTTTCAGGTTGCTATACAAGTAGTTTCGCATGTTGTTAGCTAAGAAGCCGATACGACGTTCGTTAAGTGAAATATAACTACGGTAAAATATGACCATAAAACCTGCATGAAATTAAGCGTTGCAGATCAATTCAACAAAATTGCCACATTTATATGATTGTGTTCATCTAAACAGTTGGTCATGTAGCTTTATGCTATGAAACGTTCGAATATGACTTTCTTATTGTCGAAGTGTTTCTATCAAGTGTTTCTTCGTTCTTATTATGCTTATGATGTACGAGCATTACAATATGAAGTGAATGTTAGCGCAATCGCTAAACTCAATCGTTAAATAAATTCAGCAAAGTTTCATTATCGATATTTTCTTCAAAGATTTTATTATCGAATTTTTTTTTCACTCTTATTTTCAATCTTTTCGGGAAAATGAATACTTATAAATCAAAATCGGTCATCCCATAGTAAAAATCAATCTAAAAATAGAATTTCTTCAACTTAAGAATATCATTGAGAAATACAACTTGAATGATTGCAAATTGCTGTAAGTTCCACCATTATTCAACGTCATCCTATAGCCCTACAGTATCGAATAATTTCTCCGGTGTTCTACGTTGAACAGAAATTTGAAGAATTTATAAACTTTTTTGTTTGTTGTTTTTTGTATGAGTTCTGTTCATCCCATCAAAACTCACAGAACTTGCCCTCACATTAAACTTACCATATTTGAATTTTTCAAACAATGACCCGGATTATGCATCTCTTTACAACAATCCATAATAATTTTTATAAGATGGGTGCATAGAACAGTTATGAATGACTGAAAACATTCTGCAGACGCACTCACACTTATTCGATCCAACCACCGATGAAAGTCAATACCGATTCAGACAAAGTATATGCCGCAATATGTGTCCCATTCATGAAGTGATCTCAATACATTCTCATGAGGATGTACAAAATATAGCTGGTATGTCAACGAAAGCTATCATAGCTGCTGATCCTATTGAATTTTATATGAGGGAGGATGTCATTCATAGTTGGCTTGTTTATCTATTGTATGCCAAACATGCATACATAGATGAGAGCAATCATCCTGTAAATATGCCAAATATCCCTCCCACTGATTTTCATAGGTCGTGATTCCTGTGATCGGTTGATTAATCCGAATGACCCATTGCCTGGTTCTTCATCCTTTGAAATTTGCTAGGTTTGGTTCATCAAAAAAAGACAGCAGTGGTCGTCATGATTGGTCAAAGTTATAGCCTGTTGGTGGATGTCAAAAACTGCGCTTCTACATGCAAATAGCATGATCCGTGATATTTACTCGTCTTTAGAAGGCATATACTCACCTTGCATACAAAAAAATGGTACTTATCAGTGACACCTACAGGTTGTATGCGACATAAAAGCAGTCGCTTGGTTTAAATGAATAGTCCTGAGGAGTAAAACGTTAGCTTAGTACGGTTTTAATGGCTTTCTAGGATGTTCATTTCTTCGCAAATGAAATAGTTGCGTTCATCAGCGATAAATGTAGATCGATTTTTTGGGCAATATCCTAGGATAATTTTCTTCATGAATTTCAGCATCTTTAATCGGCCAACTTTTAATATTTCAGCTAAAAAGCATGGTCATGTCTAGTAAGCTCGATATTTTCCAAAATTTTCAAAAAAAAAAAGACATTGCGACATGCTGAAATATGCGTTTTACTTTTCAAAGCGTTTCTGCATTTTCTCTGCGCATATGGATTATATTTATCCTCACATATATTCATCAGCAATATATGATGAAGGGTTTTAAACGACATCAAAAATACGTGAGCGATATCAGAGGATAAGCCAATGAATGCAAGAGAAGTACAAAAAAATCACTAAGTTTTTTTTAATGAATAATACACTCTCGAAATCAAAACAAAATCTATTCGGTTATAATTTCCATGGATATCCGTCTTTCTAATTATACACTATGTTGGATGGATCCTATTATCATAATATTCGAAACTATGAATGGAATATGAAAGAACACTATCACTGAATTAGTTAACGTAACATTCGATCTATGATCGATTAGAAACATGCTGCAGGAGTTAAACCAATTGACCAAGACCAGCATTTCTTATAATAGAATTGCTGTACTCAACTGCTGATGAGATTTGAGTAGATTCGGCCAGTAATGCCACGACTCTGACGATATTCACTCTCTCATTATAAAGCCAGTTCTTCGCTTAGGCTTATTTTTACATTTTCGGTTTGGTTAATTTCCAGTGTCACACTTCCGGTAATCGAACGTCGGGTTTAGACCATTTGGGGCACTTTTCCGGCATTTACTATATGATAGTGATAACATGTGAGTGTGATAGTCGTTTAAAGCAAATTGTGATCGGTGTTGCTTGTACATTCCATTTCAAGTGTGGACTGAGTTGAGCGTAGACGAGCAAGCTGCTAAATTCGTGTTTTTCTGCGAGGCATTTACGGATAACAGCATCATACTAATGACAGTCTTACTACGACATATTCATACAGGTTGTATGCGACATAAAAGCAGTCGCTTGGTTTAAATGAATAGTCCTGAGGAGTAAAACGTTAGCTTAGTACGGTTTTAATGGCTTTCTAGGATGTTCATTTCTTCGCAAATGAAATAGTTGCGTTCATCAGCGATAAATGTAGATCGATTTTTTGGGCAATATCCTAGGATAATTTTCTTCATGAATTTCAGCATCTTTAATCGGCCAACTTTTAATATTTCAGCTAAAAAGCATGGTCATGTCTAGTAAGCTCGATATTTTCCAAAATTTTCAAAAAAAAAAAGACATTGCGACATGCTGAAATATGCGTTTTACTTTTCAAAGCGTTTCTGCATTTTCTCTGCGCATATGGATTATATTTATCCTCACATATATTCATCAGCAATATATGATGAAGGGTTTTAAACGACATCAAAAATACGTGAGCGATATCAGAGGATAAGCCAATGAATGCAAGAGAAGTACAAAAAAAATCACTAAGTTTTTTTTAATGAATAATACGCTCTCGAAATCAAAACAAAATCTATTCGGTTATAATTTCCATGGATATCCGTCTTTCTAATTATACACTATGTTGGATGGATCCTATTATCATAATATTCGAAACTATGAATGGAATATGAAAGAACACTATCACTGAATTAGTTAACGTAACATTCGATCTATGATCGATTAGAAACATGCTGCAGGAGTTAAACCAATTGACCAAGACCAGCATTTCTTATAATAGAATTGCTGTACTCAACTGCTGATGAGATTTGAGTAGATTCGGCCAGTAATGCCACGACTCTGACGATATTCACTCTCTCATTATAAAGCCAGTTCTTCGCTTAGGCTTATTTTTACATTTTCGGTTTGGTTAATTTCCAGTGTCACACTTCCGGTAATCGAACGTCGGGTTTAGACCATTTGGGGCACTTTTCCGGCATTTACTATATGATAGTGATAACATGTGAGTGTGATAGTCGTTTAAAGCAAATTGTGATCGGTGTTGCTTGTACATTCCATTTCAAGACTTCAATTTCAGCAGCTATCAAATATTTCGAGGAAATTTCGCCAAAATTGCATGCATCCGATGAACGTTATTACGATGTAGGATTCTACGATGAGGAGGATCGTTGGGAGGATTATAGTCCCAACGACTTTCCGGAGTATGTCAATAAATTCAAAAATCCAAAGCAACATAAGTGCTATATCTTCGACACAGATGAATGTAAGGTGCAAATGATTTTTTTAAAAAAAAGTTGAGAAGTACGCCAGAACAGCCTTAATGTATATGCTTCTACAAGTGTGCCCACTAAGCTAAGAGGTTTCATAAACTGGAAACAAACACCAAATCATCATGCAACGTAGCGCATAATTTTCAGTGATAATAACCGATAGCGCAATTGTGCCAAAAGTTATCCTTCTTTGACCAAAAATGATTGAGAAGTGCAAATCGACCGACATTTGCGCTTTTTTAACATATTCAGGATCCACTAAACCTTCAGAGTTTGGCGAGCCAATCGGCGGTTGGTGCAAGAGATGCGCTATATTTACAATATACACACCGGAATTGGCCAATTGATTTTAGAGCTCTGGATTTGAACCTAATGAACGGACATGTGCATATGTGCATTTGGCACATTATAGATCATCTTTTTGAACAGCACTGTGTCAAAATTCAGCCGTATTATTGACTGCATTAATTGCATATGACGGAAAAAAATAATGGAAAATTTACGTTCCATTTTCATCATGCTTTCAAAGAGAATTTGAAGAGTTCAATCTTTTTATGAGATTGCTATGTTATTGGTTCTAATTCATGAAGCGGCTTATTGATGGGTGTAATTGCCTTTGTACATATATGAATGAACTTATCTGGCGTGATTTTCTACTTATTGATTTCGTTTATTTTAGAATAATATTGAGAGTTTCGAAAAATTTCTGAGGAGTTTTGATTTATCGAAATATTACCAGAAAAAAAAATCATTAATTTCAGCTATACCTAAAGCGACCAATTGCGCTATAGTATCCACTGTTGTAATGTGTGAGAATCGTTGTGTAAGTGATATTCAAATTACTTGCTGGATTTCATTAGCTATTCTTGCACGAAGTATTTTCTTTGATGAATTCGGCTTCTTGCGTAAATCGTGAATTCCTTCTCTTTCGAGGTTCGACAAGATGCTCTGTAATCTGGCAACAAGATAAGAAGTTAAGTTTATTATTAGGCCTTACAAAATCAACAACACTAAGGTGGCGGGGATAGCACGACGGCACGGGACGTTGCTCCGGCGGAGCCGTGGCACGAATAGTGCCATCTCCGCGCCAGGAGCACCGGGTACTCCTTACGCCCCACCCACTTCGCGGCTCGACTGTGCAACGCTATGGTCCGAGCTCACCATTGCAAGGGCGTGAAATAGTACCAAGCGACCCAAATGAAAACCTTGAGGTACAATGTTTTCTTTCAACAAATATGCTCTCCTTTTGTATGCACCGACCCCTGCCTCAAGGCATTTGTAGACAGTTTGCTCTGTTTTATGGTTATCGCTTCTCTGCTCTGTCCGAAAGCGGTTGATCAACAATTTATTGATCACCCCTTGCACTTGATCAGATTTTGCACCCTACACCTTCAAAGTGTAAGTCGACACGCATAAGTAGCGGATGAATATGAAGGCTAAAAAGCAGAGATTAACTGCTGTTAGCTGCACTGGGTTTTGACTGTTTACAATTTCTAGTTTTCGATCTATTTTTACTGAAGACTTCGACTTGTGGCTTGAAATTCAATCGTCTCAAAAACATTCAATAATCTGCATTCTACGCTTTCTTCTATCAATTGTGTTCAGCATTTCTAATACACACCATTTGGGAAAGCGGCTGCACTATTTTTTAATATCTCATTAGAAATAGCCGATGTTTATAATGTACTGCATCTTGTTCATAAGTCCACTTCTTGTGATGCATGTATGGAAGAAAATTTTCTACCATGGAGAACTAAAAGCAAAAACAAAAAAAAATTGTTATCGTGTTCAGAAATGTGGAATTTTTGACAGTTGTTATAGACCTTTAGTAGAATATTGCTCATAATTACACTAAAGCGTTTTTTTTTAATGTGGACCTCGCTAGTAAGATGTCTTTTAATGAGCATGGCCAGTCGGAATATGGCTGCAAAAAAACCAACAATTATATAAACAAAATTGAGTTGTGCATGCGCTCCGGGGAAATAGGAATAGTATGTGGCCTATCCGTTTCGATAACGAGAGAGTTTTGAGAATGAAACCACATTCCGCTGCAAAAACCACATTCCGCTCAAAAGCAGTTTTTCATATAAGTGGGAAAATTGACGCAAGGAATGACCAGAGAAACCGCTAACTTTCCAAAATTTCACCGAAATTAAACAATCCTTTCTTCAAGTGCTTGCCTCCTCCAATACAATCGATGGCTGCCTAATCGTGAAAATTGTTCAAGATATTTCTGCTAAAGCTCTATGCCCTTTAGTGCCATTGCCCTATGTTAATGCGAAGATAGAGGAGGATGGCAGAATGGGAGGACAGTGACATGGTGGAAATCTTTCCTTATTCAATAGCTGAATGATGAATTGTCTATGTTACCAACAGAAGCTGAATTTTCATTATATGGTTGATAACTGCAGGAAAAATGTGAAATCGAGCAGAGGTATATCACCACTAGCAAACATCAATAATTATATATTCTCGACATCACAACGATCACTAGTATCAACTTTTTCTATAAGTCCATGTTGGTTGTAATGATCGCCTAATGAGGAGTTTCTTTATCATGGCACTGAAGCTTTTTAATGTGAATGATTTTTGAAACATTGTGCGTTAGAATAAACCTAAAAATGATCGGTGTTTTAGTGGCGTTGAAAATGTGGTTGATACCAATCCATTCATATATATCCATGTATTTTTCATAAGTCAAACTTAATTCCACTGAACTTGATGAAGCCAATGCTATAGAAGGTAGTGCCACAGTGGTAAAGGTGTTTTTTTATCGAACGCCTGGCACATCCCCTATCGTTTTCTTTGTGCGCTTTGCAGATGTGTTTGCGAAATTGTATAGCACATTATCGCAAATTCGGGTCCCTGTGAGCACAAGCATACGTGTGAATCTGCCCGTCTGCTAGAAATTTTCGTCTAATAAGGCATTGAAACGGAAGTTATGAAATTTGTTGGTTATATTAAAGGTCGTAGAATGACAGCAATATGAATTCGCGACATCCTTCCTCAATTACAAATAAAATTAAGAGCACTTAAATATGAGACCAAGAGGTTGTGCGTAGGCGGTTCCGGTCGGATTTCGTTACATGTTGAGCTTTGAGCTCCGAGAAAAAGAAATGCCTTGTTAGCATGTTTGCTTCATTTAAAGAAACAATGCTTAGATCACTACAGTACTGATTAGCGTGATGAACGGAGGTGTTTAAATGAGCATTTTACTGGCTGCTATGGCTTATTTTTCACTTTTTTGCTCATTGTTGCAATATTTTTTTTTCTCTTCGCTTTTATTCCACTCTTTCTGAAGTGGCAAACTTGCCTCCACGGTGTCATAAATTTTCTAGCTTTATAAAAACCCATAACAGTGAAAACAACCCATAAAAACAGTGAAAATACCGATCATATCAATTCAAGCGTAAAATGAATGACGGATTCATGCCTTAACAATTTCGAATGATTTATTAACAGACTGATGAACAACAAATTAGAGCAAAGCAAGGCATGAAAGGCAAGAAGGCGCGATAGCTTGAGGATATATCATTACTCGTACATGGCATGCTGTCCTGAGGAGAAAAGAGGGAGTTACATTTGTGAATGGCTTGCTGGAGCCGCCCCATCTGCCCACTTGTCAGCATCGCAACTGTTGGAGTGCTGCTGCCGAAGGATTTAAGCTAGTGGACTTCAAACCATTGCAGGGCTTTAGGAGTTTTACAATATTTACCATTAAGAAGTTTCTTTATCTTTTTATAGTGGTTAAAGTTTGCTTTCGAATTCGATGTTTTGTTGTTACATTCTTATCTTTCCTCGTCTAATTTTGCTTGGATAAGCTCCCTACTGTTTCTGCAACTTCTGCAACTTCAGTAGAGCGTTGAGTAATCGTTCAACAGATTCTCTACGTCATTTATGGCTTTGTTGTATCCAGATGGCCACTAACTGACCAGTAACTGGCTATTTATTTGAATTATTGCACATTTGTGTGTTGTGAATTCATCTGCTTTTTCACAAACTAGCCACATCAGTTTCGCATCGTTTCATTTACTTCCATATCGAAATAAAAATTTTTCTCGATTATCTGAAACATTCCGTTCAGAGACATACTCTCACTAATCAATCATCTGCAAAATTTTCGTCTAGAAAATTATAATTCATATGCGTAAACGTGAGTGTATTGTCGTTGTATTAAACCCATAACTTTGGCATGAATGCAGATTTAATCGATATTATTTGTAGTGATTAACAGTGAAACGTTATTCAACTTTTTGAAATCGTTTAGAAAAAAGATTCATCTGTAGGCTGGAACTTTTTGCTGGAACATAGCTCCGAAAAACCTATCGAAACGATTGACTTAGTTCTCTCTACCTTCTATTTCATTTCCTTACCGATTCATGAAAAAATTGAAGACAGATGTAGGACTATACCTGAAGCGCGGTTGATACTATAATAGGTCTTGTATTCCGCCTTTCTGACCACCCAGCTTCAGAGATTGCCAGCGGTGAAAATTAAGTATGCACAGTACTGTTTCCATCTTCCTATTGATCCTTTCATCTGTGCAATTAAATATCCGGTAGTAGTTGTATTAATTCTCCAAGTTTTCCTATACATTTTGTTCATATCCTATACAGTTGACGAGATAAGCGTTGAAATATTTAAGACAGAGATCTCTACTGTAGGCGGTTGTATTCACACCAAATCTAATCCTTTTATATCGTTTCATATAATATATTGCTTTTACTTACCAGAAATTCGTTGTTTTTCGTTTGCTTTAATACATAACATATAAGCGATACAACTATACTATTATGGACGTATGGTAATGTACTATGAAGTTATATTGTAAAGTTACGACCATTATATTGTTGAATTTATAGGGTATGCTATTACAAGCTCAAAAGATTTATGTTGGTTATGCATGCTCACATTATTGGCTTTGTGTTTAAGAAGTATTTCATTCTGAAAAATAAATTTAAATTTGAGAATTGTCTGTATTCGAATGATGTATTAAAATGTCATCTTATGCAAAAAAAAAAAAAAATTCATGAAGGGATATTCTTATGGATCGTCATCTATGTCGGTGTGTTCATGTGCATCCATGCGCTATCACTAATCGGTGTTAGTTTCAGCTCATCGATCAGGAAAATTTCGTCCTTGAAATTTGTCTAATTTAAGAAATTTGAAATGATTTGCTATATTCAATGAGCATACTGTTAATGTTCTCATACTAATATTTTCATGAAGATCATTACCTGATATCACATGGATATATGGTTGGAATGAAAAAAAGTTTTTACAGTTTTTACGGTCTTTGCAGTTTTTTTGCATTGCCACCGGTATTCCTGATTTGAACAAAGTGAAAAATAGCGTAATAAATCCACTTATTTGGCTGTTCATAGTGATGCGAAATGAGGATGTTCCGGTCTGTTTGAACGGTGAAAAACGATAGTTTATTGGCCATAGACTCATCATTTTCCGGACCAAAATTTTTCAGCAAAAAAGGGCCAATTAAAAAATCTTACTCTAATTTAAAACTTTTCACATTGCTAGAATTCATTCAAGCTATATATTCACTGCTATAAGTGATTTGTTCGAGGAGTGTGCCTAATCAACACCTACTAATGAACTTGCTTACTTCTACACCTCAGGCATTGTTTTGCATCAGCACAAAAAGTTCGTTTGCAAAATTGAACTTGAGATGAATACAAATCCACCTGAAACGACAGTTTGTAGGAAATGAAGTGCGGCTGCATTTGTTTGTGATTCCATCCGCTTCTTCGAAAATCTTACGGCAAATATCATACCTTTATTGCGTAGTTCGCAAGGATGCAGATGCAATTCAAACGATTATACGCAACGTTTGCATTCGATTATATCATCACGTTTCATTAAACTGTTGCAATATTATTGTCAAATTTGATGGTTTTTAAAGCAAAGCGGAAGTAAGGAGTAGGATGAAAGTGTTGAAATGGAATTTATTATTGAAAATGTTGAATTATTATTGAAAATGTTGTATTTCAGACTTTTAGATAATATTTCCAGATCAATTGTTACATTAGTAAACAGTTCAAGAGGTCAATAGCTATGATAGAAGTATTAACTATGGTTGAATTGATAGGAATAAAAGTTCATAAAGGGAAGGCAAAGTAAACTGAATTGTGTGGATGGAATATTCATTCAGGCGGAAGAATTTTCAAATCCAGATCTTTCTTCTAAATTATTGCAGTAAGCATCGCTGCTTCTTTTATGTTTTTTTGAATTGTAGTTGAAATATATTACTTTATTGCTCCCATCACATATTAATATTTATTCCGTTCTATATTGTTATGTTCTTACAGCACTAAACACTCACAATTTTATATCATCAACAATAGTTCATGCTCATCTCTACATCGGTTTTTTGTATCCGAAAAAGAGATAAAAATGAGAATGGAAGGAGGAATTATAATTTGTCACTAATCATCGCCCTTCTCAGAGGGTTGACTAGAGGGTTCTAATTCAGATGCGTTTGTGCAACTTTCAACAGCCTAGCCATTCAGTGATTTTTCTTATATGCTGTGTTACTGATCATGTTCCTTTTCGAGTTTTCTTCTCTTAATCCAGAAATACATCCGCATAGGCGATAATCCCAATGTACTAATACATACATCGCATAAATAGGGCCGTTCTCCTCTAAGCCACACAGCGAATTGTGGAAATTTTATGCATGGTGACATCTGTTGTGCGAATATTTGCACCATGGAGCAGTTGCGCCGTACATCACACAATCATTACAATATCGGAGCAATCTAGCCGAAAATTTAAAGAAATCGCTGCGATTTACCATTTTTGGGAAAATTTTGGAAAGCGAACGAATTTAGTGAAAAATTTACCATCATCAGCTAAACTACACTAGTGAAAACTTTTATAGGTGGGGAAAAGAAGAGGAAAGGGATATTATTTGCCTCCCTATTAATTGCACCAATCAATGCCCACACAGATGTTGATAATATAGAGATCCGTATTCCACTCTTCGATCAAGTCGCAAGCGTTTCTTATTGTAGTTAATTGAAAAGATGGAAACTCATTCATAAATTAGGAAAATCATAGGGAATGAAATTTTCACTAAATTCCATTTGATTTCTGGAAAAAAAGGTATTTTCTGTATCTCAGCAAAAATTCAAATTCAAGGAGAATTGCTCTCAAAAGCAATTAAACGTCATTCATTAGGAAGAGAAATCTTGAAGCACGGAAACCTTAAATTCATCGGGTTAAATGTTAAATTTTGCGATGTGCCAAAGAAATCCTGGCCAATTCGTCCAATTCATCAAAAATATTTTGCAATGGTAAACGACTTTTGTTTGATTTAATTTTGACTGGCAAATAGTGCTCAATAACATCAGAACATTGTTGAAACCACTATAGGCTTCAATGCACTTGATTTCGAAAGATTTTACTCAATAACGTTCAATTAGTTCAGCCGTTATTCTTTATCATTTTCAACTGTAAAATCAGCTCGTTAAAATTTACACTTATTAGCTTAACGCTTGAAAACTTTTTTCTAAATAGAGTGATTAATGATTTTCTTAGCATCTCTGTTTTTTTTTTCAATGTTTCCATTGCGAGGTATCCAACATCACAGCGAATGACATCACGATGAGATGTACAACTTTTCTTCATCTACTGCTCCTTGCAGATTCCATTTTGTATCGTTGTATAGAGCGTTTTTTTTTCGCACAAATATTCGTGATAATATTTGAAAGCGACTTGCAAATTGAAAGTTTATGTTTTTGTCATGGCAAAGGCGCGTGTTAAGTGTTGTTCTAACTTAACGCTGAATAAGCCGAATATTTCACAGCATATCAAATTGCGTATATTTCAACGCATTAACACTTGTTTATTTTGAATAAGACCCGATGAAATAAGTTTGTGGACCGGAACCTCAACGATCGTTGAATCGACGGAACTGCCGGATACTGGAACATTTGGGAACCGATATGTGCAATCACACCAAAAAAAAACGTCCAGTGTGAAGGGGAAAGTAAAAGTATTGGAAAGGAGAAAAACTAGGCACTCTTCTGTCGATTAGATTGACTAATTTCCTCATATGAAAAGGCTTGCAATACTGCTGTGAATAGAGGTACAGTACGACGTCAAGCTCTGTGCATTAATCCCTTTATGAGGTGAAAATTTTTCGCTTTTTATGCATTTTAAGGAAAACAATTTGATATGTTGGTTCTCTAAAAAATCTCTGCTCATTTCCAATGTGCACTTCCTTAACGATCCGTAAACGATCAGACGTTCTTTAACCTCACAATTTATGCACACATCAGCGTGTTCCACAATATAATAATACAAGCTGGCATATGTTACCTCACTACATCTTTGCTAATTATAAGTAGTTGTGTTCGTCCTTTTGCTTCTTAGGAAAATCTAATTTTAGGCTCAGTTTCTATGCAAGTTCAAATCTACGTTTTATTCACTTGCAGCTGATTTTCGAGCAGCTGAATTTAGTGATATAGGAGCATTCGCTTTCTCACCTCCTTTTACCTGAAAACATTTATTAACGGACTGATGAATAGCTAATGAAAGCAAAGCTCAGCATAAAAGGCAGAAAGTGGGATGGCTTAAAGGTATGTCATCACTCATGCAGGGTATTCTGAGCTGAAGAGAGAGGAGGGTGTTACAGCTGTGAATTGCCTGCTGGAGCCGCCCCATCTGTTTTCGTAGAAAGGTTGCAACAGTTGAAATGCTGCTGCTGAAAGAGCTGAGTTGGTGTATTTCAACCTATTGCAGGGCTCTAGAAGCTTTACAACATTTACCATTAGAAATTAGCTTCATCTCATTTATATTTGCTAAGCTTTACTGGCTGCCGAGTTGAGACTACCAACATTTTCACAGACAGACACAAACTCGCATATTCAACTTCACTCATACAAACTCATGGACATAGAACGTCCAGTATAATGCATCCCACTGTAAGCAATTTGCCAAAACATAGAAAACGCTGTTTTTCTCGTGTAACAAAATATTTTATTCGCACAATATAATTGTTTATGCTTCAAGCTTATTTCCGCCTCTTTTACACGGTTCATTTATGCTCAGCGTTTGTTCTATTTGCCAGATTAAATAACATATTATATGATAATATGTATTGAAGATACGTTTTCTTCAAATATCGCTTCACCGGCAAATATTAGACGAGATCTAATAGCATGACCATTCTTCGATCTTACCTAAGACTTGTATCTACGCACACCATTCTTCTATTATTATACTAAATTAAAATAACATTTTAATACGATTCGCATCACAAAGAATAACTTTAATATCAACGAATAGAAGATATTTAAAATTGTGAACTATTGCCGAAATTTTTAGCAACAGTTGGCGATAATTTTGCAGCGAAATTTTCGTATACAATTTTCATTTCATTCTACAATTGTCTTTAATTCGAATTTCCTAAATGTGTTATAATTTTTGTGTTATATTTCGTAATTGCTAATTGTGTTATGTTATAGGTGTTGAGATTATAAATAATTTATTGTATAAGTTTATTTTTTGGAAATTTCTGAAAATTTTTACTCATATTCCGTTTATGAAACGTCATTTTTTCAGTTTCTGTCGAAAAAAAAATGCCCGACTTTGAAGCACCATTATCGGAATATGTACTCTATTCTACAACACCTTGCTGGATGAAACTTCTCGAATTACCATTTGTTTTTGCTGCATTCATTGGTGTGCTTGCTTTGGCTACAGTTTTGATCACTAAAAGGGTTGGTCTATTTTTATTGCAAAGAGTTTCGGCTATTGCAAAGAGTTGGTTCATTGTTATTGCAAAGAGTTGGCTTATTTTTATTGCAAAGACTTGGTCTATTGTTATTGCAAAGAGTTGGCCTATTTTTATTGCAAAGAGTTGATTTATTGTTATTGCAACAAATGCTAAAATATTTGCATTGCAAAAAAAGGTTGAAATAGTGTTATTGCACAAAGTTTGATTATTATTTCTGCAAATTATTTGATGTGTTCCTGTTTCGGTTTTCTATTAATACGATAGGTTTCCGCACAACCTTTTGATGCAAGCATGAGGTGCCGAAAGATCAACCATCAGTAACGTTTATGTATACAGTTTGCATCTTAGACAAAATAGGTCTCTCTCAATTGGAATATACTAACTACGAATTGGGTTCTCTTTTGCGATCCAATAAAATTGAAATATGCGACTTCTAACTATTACGATCCAACAAAATAAACTAAAAATTATCATTGACCTATGCAATTGGGTTCTGTGATCGACAAGTGGGAATTGAAAATAAGTATCAAATTTCTGAATAAATAATCATACAGCTTCTTGAAATGGATCACAAATTGTTCAATTCTCTACCGTTTTGTTTATCGGCGGTAGCTTTTCGAATCAGAAATTTTGAGTTAAGATTTTTTTAGTTGAAAAGTTCTAGTTCAAGAGTTTAGCGACGTTTTTTAAAGAGTTATTTTCCTTCCATTTCTCATCAATAATCTATCATATTGAGATAACTTTAAAAATTTTCTGAATATGAATGAGTGCTAAATGAATCGATATAAACCAGCGAGAGTTTTATTGTAAAAATAAAACTTTTGTTGAATGGAATATTCCAACACTATAAGATGAATAGTTTAAATTGAACACTATTTATATGATTCACTGGTGAGTGAAAATTTAATAAGTTTTTATAGATTTCTTTTTTTTTTTCTAGTCACTTCCATCTTACAGGTGTAATTTCCATGTGGAAAATTTTACTCTTTTCAAAAGTTAAGTAATCTTCTGCACTTTCCATAGCTGAAATAAAACCCCAAACGTTGTTCCCTCCTAATGTTTTAGGTGAATGTGATAAGGGCGGTGGTTTTATTGATGATATAATATTGTAGGCAAATGAAAACCAAGATATTCTCTCAAAATTTTATCGTCGAAAGAACGTTCTTGATGAGGGGTTTATGTTTTTCACTCGAAATAACTGGGGAGGAATAATGAGGATAACAGATTCTCTATGTGATAATAATTTTATCCTCTATATTCGGAAATAATTTAATATTAACTATACAAAAAATTTCAGTCATTTAATAAGAATTTCGTCGTTGTTTTTATGAACTTAGAAGTATCATATTTGATCAATATGACTACAAGAGTAATAACGATAGCAATGAGTTTCGAAGCGGCTTCTCGTTATTTTATCCTTTTCATATTTATCGATGCAATGAACGATGCAAGTATGTGAAGCATATTTATTTTTTTCTTTGAAATTTCTGTAGAAAATCAATTTATAATCTGATCAGCAACTAGATGAGTTGTTCTTATATGAGAAAAGGTCTATTTTATATGCTGAATTTTTAAATTACTGCCGTCGAAAAAAAGAACTGCACATAGCCTTCTTCAATCCATAGATTTCAGCCGAAAGAGTAGTGAAGGTTACTGAACGAATGATCCATCAAAAGGCCTTCAACGTGGATGACGACAAAAACATTTCCTCGGGTTCTTTTGTCGAGAGGGTTTGTTGACAGAATGGTTAAGGGAGAGGAGGGAATGTTTTTTTCCCCAGAAAGTATCTGAGGACGATTGTTCGAAGAGATGAGCCTCCACTGGAGAAAATGTGTTCGTCTAAGACCGCATATGATAACGGTATCATATTACCGTTCAATGTTGCTAAAACGTTAATTAGTTAATTCCACACAATTATCATCGACTTTTTGACATTCCATCTTCATATATGACGGAATGAGTCCAAAATGGTAGAATTCGAATGGCTTAATTTTCGATGATCGCAGCTAATAGAGTGTTCAGCAATCTTGAAATTGCCTTCCAAGAGATCAAAAAGAAATCATAAGAGATCATAAGTTCTCTTCAAAGAAATCTGATAAGGAACATTGATGGCGATTGCACTATTAAATATAAATGCTCAGAAAGTATTTTCAGGTTCATATTCAATTGCATTCAATATGGTGACGCTAGTAGTCGAGAGAGTTTCTGCGGCTTTGCTTTTTGGTTCCTATGAGAAATTCTCAGCTCATTTTCCATATTATGGCATTGGTCTTGCGGTTGCTCAGGTGAATCCTTAAATACATCACATATGCGTTTTTCACCGATTTCTTAGGCAACATTAAAAAAGTGGTAAAGCTCGAAATATAAAAAGAAACCGACGATAATAAAAAGTGATTAAAAAAACTAAGATGACAATTGAAATTACTTAATTAGATAGAAAATTGCATAAATAACGTTTCGGCTTGAGCGTTGATATATGCGATGCTGTTATAGACGGATCTCGTCGGAGCGATTTCATCGACATTATGGAGCAATATGGTGTTGAACACTTTACGAGTATGTGAAATTGAACGTTTTCATGAAAGTCAAAGGATGTTTTTTTTTGATTTTTTTACTGCAAAAAAAATCGATAGTTCGATTGACATTATTATATGAATTAGAACTGTGATTAATTTATGTGAAATGGAATATCAGTATTCATTTTATGAAGTAGTCAACCCACTACTAAGGGATTCCTTGGATTCATCATAAAAATTTGCTTTTGAGCTGATTAAACGAGTGGTCATTAAAGTTACATCATTAAGGAAGTAAATTCATTTGAAGGAAGCGGGAGGAGGAAAAGATGAGAGAAGAAATGGCTAACTGAGGCAGTGATTATAAAACAATAGTTATCCCTTACACTTTGCAAGAAAATTTTGCGCTTGATTACAGGGAGTTATGAAAACTAGAGGGAATTTCAGGTGCGTTTTCGGGTGCAGTCAGCGAACACTTATTCCTAAAGTTTGCATTCCATAATCGCTTTTGAAAAATCGTTTTTTGATAGTTCACAGGGAGTAAATTAATTCCAATAATCAAAGCGACTCCTTTCGGCCTGAAATTGTCCATCGCTTGAAGCACTTATGAGAGTTTCACAAATGACAGCCTCTTGGTGATCAAATCATGGAAACTGATATCAGCTTTGACTTTATAAAAGAGTATTAGTGTATCAACGCTTCACTTCCAACAAAGAATCTATTAAGATCTTTGCTACAGCTGAATTTCTCTTGTATTTTGCATTTTCATAGAAGTTTCATCTTAACTCAATTACAGTGGGTGATTTGCACGTCGGTCGTCGAAGGGTTCTACCACGAATGGGTGCCACCCATCCCATTTTGTTCAATTTTATACGGATGTTATGCATTTGCGCTGTTGGTGAGTGCTGATGAATTTTTACTGAGTCGCGCTTAAACTTCGTTAAATTTGATAAGCAGTATTTCAGAATTACTTTGGACTGTGTAAACCTGTAACTCGATTGTTTATTCAATTCAAACAAAGGCCTCTTTAGGTATATTCGCTCTTCTTCCCTTCTCCAAATCTCCGGAAATCTTGAGGCTTTCTGTTTTCAGGCAAGATTTATTCCTCATGAATTTTCGCATTCCAAATTTAAGTGCCACTTACTCTGTCGCTTAACTGATGCCGAAGAGTTCACGTTTTACGAAGGCTAGTCTTTCTGGCACCAGAATTTTAAGAGCCTTCGCCGTTCTCATATGCCAAACGGGCACGATTTTCACTTTTCAAGCTATTTTTCTTTGACGGTTCTGCATATCTGATATTTTCTGTGCATCTCCAACCATTTTTGTGCTTTTGTGCGATGCCATTGCATGTCAGTTTTTGAAAATCCTCAAAGATTCTGCTAATCCTACTCCTTTGAAATGTGTACTCCTCTTTAGTGAAATCGAAAGATTAAAGACGAATTCCATTTTGTCAGATATTTCAGCTTTTTTTTCAAACTTTTGTAATCATTTCAGATCAAGTGATTTTCAACCTTCGAAGAAATTATTTGCAGGTTTTCTGCTTTTTACCGAAAATTTCTGCACGAATGTGCGAACTTCGCAAACGTCAACTCTACGAAAGTGGGAAGCATTCACTAAGTGAACGCTATCAACTCGCAGAGAATGAACGAACGGCAAAATTTTTGCGGCCTTTAGTAATACTTATCTCATCAACAACTTTTATTGCCCTTTCATCATTTCTTGCTGGTCTAAGCTTCGATCCACGTATTAAATATATATTTTTCTCCACCTACCATTTCGTACTTGCAATTCAGGTGGGATATATTTTTTTTAATGCTGCTAAGTTTTTGCTTATAATAACTCTCCTTATAAGAGTATTCAATGCTATGATGGTCCTCACAAATAGTTGCGCGTTTTAACGGGAGAAGATGCACAACACTATACTTCTGATATGCTCTCTCCATCGCTCTAGATATCGCCACATTTTTACAGATGTTTTTCGAATTCACTTTGGATTGCGGTAACAGAAAAAAAAAACAAGGTTGACATCATGCTGCGTAATATTCATTAAAAAATTAAAAGCCTTCCTAGAATGTTTTTAAGATCACATATGAGGTCTTCTTTCTCCGAAGTAAAAGCTTTTAGTAATGAATTGCCATAATACTGTAACTTTGTTTGGGCAGGAAACTGAGCCATTTGCATTTATTACGTGCAATATCTATGCAACAATAACCTCATGATGAAATGCATACGTTTTGTTAATGTAATGATTGCTTTTAAGCTTTCCGATCTTGCGAGAACAGTGATTTCAGGAAGTATTATATACTTCCTGAAAATTCTGTCTACAGCCTTGTCATCAGTTACTGACTGAATGTTTGATTAAGGCTGTCATTAACAAAATTGAGTGATCTATAGGCATTTCGACATGCCACTTTGAAATTACGATAAGACAGCTAAGTCTTAATGTGAATGTTTGAATTTCTACAGTATATTCTAAGGGGAATTTTATTTTTAGGCTATTATGGTAACAATTGCCTCGGTAAGAAGCGACTCACGCATTCGTGTTGCATTCTTACGAATGATTACTTGTCCAAATGCTGTCGCACAAGGAAATCTTCATCCGAAAAATATATCGACAATAAAGCCGATAGGAATGTCACCCGACGAGGAAAGAAGACTGTATTTTGAAAGCTATGCAAAAGCTTGGCGTGGAGAGTATATAGCAGCGAGGTGAATTTATAGAGAAGATCGAACAGACACTATCAATTACTACAGATGTGCCTGTTCTATATACGGGATACTGCAAAAAACATAAAAGCATTTCCATAATTAGGCTTATCCTATGTGATGCGTGCAGAAATATGGCTAAGTTCTAAAGCTGTTACGTTTAATGGTTACCCTAATGTGTGCGCAAAAATTATTGAAGAAAATGGGAAAGAAATTTTAAAAATGCGCGAGCGTCATTGCAGCACACGGAAATGTCTTAACCGAAAACGGCATGCAATACTCGAGTTCTAGCATGTTGAAGTGTTTTTTATAAACCAGCATTACTTTTCACTACTCTCGCATTTACTGGAAGTAGACTATTCGACTGCTACAAATATTTGTGCACGACGTATTAGGCGGGGGTGAGGGGAATGGGGGTCCGTGGGAGGAAGAAGCCTAGAAAAAGCTATGGAGAGAATTCCAGCTGTCCCTCTTGAATATCATTTTGAGTGTTTCTAGCCTTTATTCACTCCTTAAAGCAGATATCTTTTTTTCCTGTATTATAAATGGATGATTGTTCAATACCGACATTTAGCAATAAATACTTTCCGAACTGGTTACTTTTGTTTGTTACTGTTTAGCTCCTCAATGATGGTCTTATGGTAGTGATGTGTTTTAATGCTTTTACTGTTACGAAAGATGCTATCTAAAATACACGTTAAAGTAGAACAATTTCTATCAAATTCAATCACCGCTAACAACAGCAATGCTTTCAAAGCGGCTAGAAGGCCGGAAATATATGTGCTCAATAAAAGGAAAAATCGCTTGAGTTTGAACAAGAAAAAAGATTGAGACATCATATCGGATAATAGTTTCAATCGTTACGTTTCACCTCATAGTTTGGATCGTTGTTCCTGTTTCGAACGGCAATTCTCGTATTCTTTATGACTTTTTTTGGGAGCGAAATATGTTGGAAATTATCAAATTGTCGTGCATATTTCAATAAAATAACGCCTTATTCATCTTATTATCACAGTAACAATAATTAAAATACAAAAGATTGCATGAATATTAATTATGCTTATATTTGAAGGCAATAGTAACGGTGTCATTTAAATTATAGTTAATTACTTTTGATGGCGTCAATCAAAGACTTTCGTCGTTTCGTCATGGGGTTAATATTACTTCCGTTCACCTTTCGTTATCGGCAATCCATAACCATAATTGGCCAAAAAAGCAGAATGCAAATGTCTCTTGCATATTTTTCTGTTTACTTTCTTAACAAAAAATTGACGATGAGCAGTTGATATTTTATTTGACTATAGTCAACTGTGACGACAAATTAATTCGGATATTCGATTTCTAAAATAATTTTTTCTATGGGCTAATTTCGATTCAGCAAAGGGTGCAAAAAATTTTCGCATATTTAATGTATGAATTCAATGTGAAAACGCTTTCAACAAAATTCACTTCTACGACTCTAAGTTCACGCTTCTTGACTGTAAATGCCGAGTCTCACTGACCAATCGACGGAAGATCTGACGAACATATCTTCAGAATGTAAAATAACACATCAGGATCGTTACCATTATAAGCACCTCTCGAAAAAAGTCTTCGTTCACAACTCTGACGCTCGTTTACACCAGGGGTGATCTGAATGAATTCCTAAATGCATTTTCTGAACGCATATAGGTGTAAACGAAGAAAAAAACACCAAAGAATGTTCACGTAGAAAGTGTATCGAATAGAGAAAGCAGGATTCAAAGAACAATTACGACACCTCTGTTAGTAGTACTGTTATCAGTGATATCGAAACTGCTGATGAAAGCAATACCACTGAAACAGTACATACCACTGATACTAATACAGTGATAAAGTGTAGCTCATCTGTTAGCTATCGAAAGTATCGCAAAATTCAATATAAAACATAAAACTCGTTGACGTAAAATCAACGTTCCATTAGTTACGATAACTACGAGCTCAAACAGTTTGGTTCATATTACGAAACATAAAACTTTCTTTACAGTTTAGCCTTTGCAAAATTCTATATTTTGCAAGCTTTAAAGTTTCCACTTATAGCTGTGTTGATTAATGCGAGAAAAATTTCCCTACTGTGAAAAAATAAATGAGAAAAGGTGAGCGTTGAAATGTGCGGTATTCTTGCTGTTTTCGTTATAATGCTGCTGCACTACAAACATCTACTTAGTGCTATGCAAATATTACTGTTGGAAAATAGGCGTATCGTTAGGTGGGCATAATTGATGTAGTTGAAGGATTTAGTGGATTTACACTCTTTAGTAAAGAATTTAAATAACGAATAACGAGAGTGATGAGATCAATCTGATTGGATATCATTCTAACAATGTGCTGAATCCACCGAAATTCATCGCTCCATGATATTTTTTGCTCCCGAATTTCACACATTTAATTGTCCCCAGGTCTACATGTTAAGGTGCAACAACATGACAATATAATACACTCAAATTTCATTTAACTGTCAATTCTATGAAATCTGCACTAAACGTGTCAATTTCAACAAATAAAATTATCTTGCAATTGTGCATGAGTATAACCGTCATAGCGGAAGGATAGTAATCGTCAAACGAGTGCACTCGGCATTTCCTCATCGAGCGAACAACCTGGAGGCTCTACCAACGTAAACACGAAGGATCGCCATCTTTTTTTAACCCGCAGGGAATGTACACTTTTCAATTTGGAGAGTTGATTTATTCACACCCATATCTTCGAGCACATTGCTTGCGTGATATGAAAAATATCATTGCTTGTATGACTAATGAAGCATAGAAAATATCAACAATTGTAAAGCAATTTCGACGTACTCTTCTTGATTTTCTTAATTCCATTTTCTTGCGATCCTCATTAAAACTACGAATTATTTTTATTTTAAGTGCATTCAATTCAGAGTGGAATGAATTTACGAATGAATGTTAGCACTACTGAAATACGAAAAAGTGCACTACAATTTCCTCAGTTAGTATTCCCGATGTACTAAGGACGTATTCAAAAATTATCAGTTTTTCTTCGCTGCGACATTGAAAAAATATGCTACAAACATTTTTTAGCGTTATTTCGAGGAGAAGTAATTGCAGTTCGAGGAAAAACTGTTTCAATTCGCATGGGAATATTTTTGCATCCTCTATTTACAATTTAAATACTAACGTTGATTTATTCAAATGACTTATTGCAGTAAAATTGTGCATATATTCAACGAATAAGTGAAAGAAAGGGGAATAAATTGATAATCTTCCCCATTCTAATGAGAATGTTACTGCTTCCCTTCTTTTGCTCTTGGAAAATAATACGGATACATTTTGGTAAATACGCTGAATTATTGATATTAGATGATCAACATGCATCAACAATTCACGCGAAACTGACAGGGTGCAAAAGCATCATCTTATCAGTATTCGTTGCAAACTCGCAAAGAATATACTATTACAGATGTTCAACGTATGATTGACTCGGTTTTGATAAGAAAAGTGCAATTAGCGACTGTAATAATAATGGTGGCAATGAAAATAATAACCGTTATTATTGACAGAACAGCTCTCAGCAAGGCTACCAGTATGCCGGCCACATAGGCATAGGCATTCCACTTTTTGGAAGTATGTTATTCCTTGCCATCCCTTCCCCCTTCTTTCACTGCCTTCCACTTTTTTTCTAGTCTTCTCCACCATTTCCGCGCACAGCAGGATCTGAATTTCACTCTTCAAAAATCGATAAACTATTTGCTGTCTTTTGTTTTTCATATCATTTTACATTATATTATATATAATATGCGCACTAAAAAAGTTTTAAGGAGACATGTATACACGGCGAATCACACTTCTGAACCTTCATCCGGCAAATGTCCACTTCATTTTGAATGTTACTTTCGACGCAATAATTAAATACATCACCAGTTCATGTTCGCATTAAAGTTTCACTCTATATGAGCACTGAAAATGCTGAACATAGGACACCAGCCTCACTGATCACTTAACTCTTAAGGAAATATTCAAATTTTAGCTTTCCTTACCTGTTCTCTGCCGGTATGGTCGAAAGATAGCGATTTTTTTGTGATGAATTGCATCAACCCATCTAATTAAAATACGATTATTCTTGCGATATGCTCCATAATTTTCTGGTAAATCATGAAACTGATTGATCCGACCGGCGGAATTCGGAAAAACGCAAACCTCACCAGCACTCCAACAATCTTTGCCACTAAATCATTCTTTGACCTTCCGCGGATTCAATAACATGCTAAAGAGCAAAAATTTATTCAGAACCGTTTGATCACCGAAATGAGATGATGATAAGGCAACACAAAAAAATGCATTTACATATGAACGTAATGAATGAAGAAGAAATGAATTCTCTTTTCTTCATACTTCAGCATCTTCATTTGAGAGTAGCATTTTACTTAAGGAAGCTTTTTTTTAGAACAGAAAACTTTCAACGGGAACAAATTTCAGAACATTTACAATTTTCTTCATTTGTCATTAACTCTGATTGAATTGGACATGAAGGGTTTAATCACAGAGTAATAAACACCTAGAGAGATCATTAGCCAATCTAATTTATTGCTTCTACTAGATTAAACAATGTTCAACTTGTTGGCAGGTCTGCTGCTGGTTTGCGTGAGCCATTTATACATTTTTCGATGAATTAGTTATTCCTCTATTCAATCGGCCCATTTTCTTATCAACTAATTTCCAGCTTTGTCACAAAAAATCACCTCCATTTGCATTTCTATCGGTCGAATAGCATAAATTTTTCCCCACCTCACCTCCTCCCCCTTTTTTCTCCTTTTTCCATCAGCATCCTGAAATCCGCATTTTGTGGTTGTTGCATTTGTCCTCTTCGGTAAAATGCGACGATCCTATTAATGAATTGATAATAATTTAGCGCATTAACGATTGTAAGCTGCTTTTTCTCAATTTCAATTATACTATTGATGCCAAAAACAAAATTTGTGATGAAAAAGATTTTGAATAAGAATTTCCAAGAGAAATGGTTTAGATGTACTCATAACAAAATTTGGATATATTAGGCAAATATATA
>QEWY01001585.1:34024-151385 GCA_006503575.1 Baylisascaris schroederi | reverse complement strand
CATAAGAAGTGTAATAAAACGGTTGAGCTAGAGAAGGAGTATTTTATTTATTGGGGCAATTCAGATAAAAATTCTTGGAAACTCGCTGTGCAAATTTTGCTGAAATGGGCTAGATCAATCCCAATTGAGATATTAACAATAAAAGAGGAGACACTGAGTGCCCTTTGCAGAGTAAACAAAAAAAGAGAAGGTACGTCAAAAACATATAGTTTCAGAGAAGTTGTATGATATGCGCTTTAGCATCTCGTCGAAGTATTCAAACAGTTCCGTGAGTGTCCAGCAGAAAGTAAAGTATACAAAATAATATCTTCATATTCTAGCTTACCTTATCGCTTGCACAAATATTCTATTTTTATTTACAAATAAATCCTTTTTTTTGCAGTCTTTCCAAAGGATGCGGAAATATCGATAAATCAGCATATATGATGGTTTAGGATTTAAACTACACACAATATTTAATATTTCTGGCCTCAGTGATTCCCGAATTGAAACTATCCAACAACCGGATAGCATACGCAGGCACACACAGACATGACAAAGTTATAGTTAACCTTTGCGAAATAAATTTCCCATAATGGGCACATGAGAAGAAAAGCCTTCGAAGCGTTGATGTTAAACACTCCGAAATCAAATAAGGTCTATCAAACCAAAGTTCATGCCGCATTTGTGTTCTTTTATCGCCCAGAAGAACGTTATTATTTGAGCATATCATCAGATGGATACATCCTTCGATTAATGATGCCGATTTATCAGCATAAATAAAATTTAATAACCGAATTGATTGTTATGAAATCTATTCCAATAATATTCTATTAATCTAATGAATTCTTTTGCATATATCACCTAATCAAAGCGGCTAAATTGTTGGCCAATATACCTCAAAAAAGATCGTCCAAGTTCTAAACTTTATTAATCTAAAAAATTGAACACTGAACAATATATAAGTAGCCATATTTCACCTGAATATAACTTTTAAAGAAAATTTATTGTTCAATAAATGGCAGCCAAACAACCAAGCCATCGTCAGAGAACGAAAAAAAGAGCATTATAGAGTTTTAATTAGTCCATTTTTAAGGGGTGTCAAAAATTTTCAATGATAGAGTTAATACTGTTGTTGAAACTTTCAGTTTGCTATTTGTGGTCTATTGTTGAATATAATTTCTTTATATTTGATATGGAAACGAACCGATCTTTATGGCTCATATGGGATTTTATGTACTTCAATGGCAGTTACAAATATTATCATCGAAACAATGTTGCTATTTTTTCTGTCAGAACGATTCATTAATGAGCATAAATTTTTTACTCATAATGATATAGATGTTAGTTGTTGACTGAGTAAAGTTAATGCAAAAAATTGCAAACCTTCACTTGAATTTCTATAGCAAAGCCTAAAAAATCCAAAAGCACAAGCAAATGAATTAGGAACCAATCTAAGTAATTCTTCACACACAACTTGGCTGAACCTCTATTCTCTGATATCAATCACTGGAAACAGATTCACAAAGATGTTGGAGGATTCTAGTCATTACGAAAGCATTTCAATTTTTTTTCTCATAGCATTTCAGAATTGATTGATTTACTATTTTTTATGGCAAACTCACTAATTATTCAAAAAAAAGACATCCACCAGAAATGATTAGTCAAAATTCGGCAAAATTCTTGATGACTCGATTCAAAAAAAGCTGTTTAATTACTACAGAGAGAACAATATGCTTATAAAAATTGACGTCACTTTACTCGATTCAGTTAAGTAAATTAAGCCCACAGTTGATAATTTAGAAGTTGGAAATTATTAAGCCAATTCTTCAGAAGGATATTCAAAAGTAGTAGAAGGCTCAGAAATCGTATGCTTGCTTTTTTAATAGTGAGGAAATAATGCAGGTATGTCAAATGCGATGAAAATGTGTGCATTCGATATTTTGGAATATTTCATTATTTTAATGGAAATAGTTAGAGAAAATTTAAAGAAAATCTTTTCGCGAGTAATTCATCATCCATCAACTGTTTAACTTACAAGTTTGATGAACAACTAGCAAAAAATATAAATTTTAAAATTATTTCTCTATGCAATCGAATCTATTATGTCTATCAATGCAAAAAATAATTTTAGTGGTATAGATCTCTTCATGTCGATAGACATCTTTATTGGATATATCACTAGCGTATGTTACTATTCGGGGATTCTCATCCATTTATCGATTGCGGTTAATCGTCTTGCAGCGATTTCACTTCAAGCAAAATATACTGAAATATTTACAAAACGTAACACTATAGGTATTGTTGCGTTATGCAATGGTATACCTATGATTGGTCTTGTCCTACTTCTAGCTGGTAGGTTTTTTCAATAATTCAAAGTTCATTTCTAAGAAAAACTTCTTTTACCACCTATCGAAATAAATCTTCTCGAATAAAGGTTTATTTATTGAAAATGAGCGTTCCCAAGTGTGAATAACAGCATTTTCTAAATTTATCTATCGAAAAAAATTCCGAGAATCGTATATTTATTGCGAAAGCTGACGTTAATTGGACTTATTGAAAAAGACATCACTCCATGCATAAAAAATCACAATAACAATGAAGCAATTTCCGCATTAAGAAACAGCATCTGTGTATCGGAAGTTGAGTGAGTAAAATATCAAAAACTTTTAAACCGATGCAAAACCACTGATGAGTCTAGTGCTTTAAGCTCGTAATTTTTTATAGAAGGCCAAGCTTCTCACAACTCCCACCGATTTTTTCAGAGACCAGGAAGATTCTGCTGTTTATTGGTCCCTTGGGAAATCGATCCTCGCATCCTGAAGCAATAGGTGGACATTTGGAGGGAGTGGGTGAATAGCGAGCGATTCAGGAGCTAAGTATGGACGATTTGTGGATGATTCGAGTGAGGATTGCTAAATGAATACGTACGGAAGGGTTGGTAAAACGATGTAGTGAAAAGTTTTGAAATTAAGCACTACTAACCGTCATGCCTATCATACGTAGGCTGAGATGAATTCAAGAACAGCATTTATTACAAAAATCTAATGCAGGGCTGATGTGCCACTCATGTCACTCCTTACCTCCTTCTTATATCCTCTTACTGTTCCCCGCTAGTCTCCACATTTTCCTATGTTTTCAATTTCTTTGATTCCCAAAAGGTTCATGAAGAGACGCAGTTGTACTGAAATCATGACGTCTTCCACCAATATGAAATCAGGCCGTCAATAGTTCGCAGAAAATGTTCGAATCTATAGTCATCGTTAATAGTGGTACGTGTATTTGTGGGTTCACATAATCAACCGACCAATGGAGAGGAAGCGGTCAGCTCTATATGTGATTGGTACACAATGTGTTCGAAATACAACCGGATGAAATCCACTGCCATTTTTGTGCTCACAATTTCCATTCTAAGTGTTTCAGATGGATGCCACATGCTGTACTACGCAAAAACGGGTCTTTGGTTATATGATTCAACTCAATGTGGATACTATTTTTCATTCTGTATTGATTTCTGCTTAGCAACAATCGTTATACTATTAGCCTGCTTATTGGACTGTACAAGCATTCACAAGATGCGAGTTATAAATAAGGTTACCTCTAGCTCTTAGATTCGCGATTTGTGAGGGAAGAAAGTTTTGAATGACGCATGAAAGTTTTTATATACGTCATTTTTGAGCATGTGACATATAATCAAATCCTATTGCCATATAATTATAAATCAATTATAATGTGATCTTTGTATCAATGTTTCTTCGAGCCTTCGATCTCAAAGTTGCTTAGATTAATCAAAAAAAGGTTGCTCCAGTATCATTATTTGAACCACTATCGCAAATCACCCTAATATACTGTTACAGAAAGCACTGTAGTCCTATAGGTCGCCATCAATTACATTCGAACGAGTGATTTACCCAAAATAATCGAATATATTTTACCTATGAAAGCCAGGTTGGAATTGGTGTAAAAATGTTTCACGACCAGAACTATTGGAATACCACCTGGCGGTTTTCTATGTTGTAATTTACTAATTCACTATGGAATAGTTAATGGTTCCGCAAACGCTAAGTTCATGAGTCGTTTTCGCCTACTGAAGTCGCCTTAAAAGTTCTCATCCATTTCAACTCTTTCTTAGAAATTGCGAATTGAATCATATTTTCAATTTGTTCTACTATAGGCCTATTTGTTACTGAAGCAAAAAAAGATTTCTCGTTTCTAATTGTGGATTTAATCAAAAATTTAATGTTAGTTTTTATTAATCTGCCACGTCGTTTTTTTGCATGTTTTTGTATTTATTCCTCATTCGATGTGAGTAAATGGATTATTGGATTTCATAGATATGACGCATTTTTCTTTTTATCGAGATAATAGGGTCATGATTGCGATAATTACAATGTAGGTAAATATTTATCCCACTCTATCTTTTGAGAGATTAATTTCTAAAATTTTCGCTCTTATTAGTGAGAAATTCAATTACCTCATTTAGACATATGTCATTTTCAGCTAGCTTCAAAGAATGGACGCCAAACGTCAATTGATGCAGAAAGACGACGAAGTAAAGAACGATGTTTTCAACTTCAGGTAACAAATTTGCGCGATTCATCTTTCATAAAGAAATTACATAAACATCACTGAATCTGCAGAATTCGACTGAATAACTTCAACAGGGTTAAGAATGACCAAAGATTTCTAGTGGCAGGATTACAGATATCGCGATTGATTACAAAGGATGTTATTATTCTCAACAAGTAGTTCAGCAGGGTAGAGTATAAATATGAGATGTTTTAGGCTTGTGGAAATAAGTAAGTTTTTCGATTTTTGTGATTGAAGAGGGATAGTGGGCTGTTGAAGAGTGGCAGAGGCAATTTTCTATCGAAGATTGAGAGGATTAGATCACTTGAGAAACCGTGATTATTGAATAGGAAAAGGAAGCGAATTTCATTTGGTGCTCTATGATGTGTACCGTTTCCTCGAAAAACACTACGCCATCTTTTCAAGAAAGTTTTTGTGGAACCATCCAACAGGGCGAATGTGAATGTCATATATGGCTTTTCAAGCAATCTCTATGTGCTCTAGCGGTTTCCTAAAAAATTTGGCTTTGTCAAATATGGTAGCGTTCACTAGAGACCATTGAGTAATGGGTGAACATTGGGTATTGCTTCGCTTCCGTATGCATGGTTTTGATGGATTTTTGAAATGAACTTTCATAACATAGTCTGTGTATTAATGATCGGTGCAAAAGCGTTACAACTACCGATATACGGAAGGTTGCTTGTTGCTTTCAAAACAGCAATAAAAAGATTTCTTCTTTGTTGAAGCATAAAATTGAGGAAATTTGGCATTCTAGTAAGCGTTTAACGCCATCGTTTGCAAAGCCATCGTGGATTTGTTGCTTGGAAAAAAAAGTGCATCAGTAGGCAATAAGACGGCTGTAATAATTACACCCGTCGAAAAAAAGATGCACGAAATGTGGCGTGTGCAAGAGAAGCACGAAATAGTCACATCTTTTCATCATGTAAAGTGCCGTATCGCTCGTACATGCCACCCTGTTATAGATAAACGCCTCTTTTCTTCTTCTATGTTATAAAATGAACTTATATAAAATGACTAGAAGCAGGCTGAATAGAAGGGCATCTTGAAAGTCGTTACCGTTCATTAAACAATAGCAGCACACAGGAGAAGCATTACTGATAAAGTTATAAACTGAATCGCCCAACAATGCACTTTTAGGTGTTCGATCTTTCCCATTCGAACCTATGAGACCTGATGTCATATTTACATATTGCGAGAAGAACACATTATTTGTAGCGGATTATATGAAACAATAGGAGCCCCTTCATTGTTTCTGATAGAAGGCTTTTGAGTTCCTCTGACGTTTTCGAAAAATGCTTGCATCGACTTTTGTGAGTGGGAAGTGTGTGAGTGGGAAAAAAAAATGCTTGCATGCGGGAACAGTGGAAGATAAATGCAAACATTGTGCATTTTGACACAATTGGGAAAACATTTCGTGGAAATTCAATGCGCTGCTGATTTCGTTTTCTGGAGCCTTTGACTTGGACAATGACTAAATTTTAGGAGAGTTGCAATTTCTGTGTTGTCTTTTTCATACTTGTATGTCTCTTAGCGCCCTCAGAAACCTCTTTCAGGTTTTTACAAATTTCTTGGTACTAAAATTCATTCGAAAATACTGTTCTTTTGATGCCTTGAGAATCAGGAGCTAAAGCTGGAGAATCTGGAGCATGCGAAAGAAAGTGGAAAATTTAGATCATTTCGAATTTATGTAGAGCAGGAAAACATCTGATCTTTCTCATAGTGAACGTTGCCTTATGAGATGATTTCAGTCACTATGTCTCAACTTATCACGCTTACTGATGGTCTCAAGCTATCATTTAGCCTTTCCTCTCATTCCTAAATCGGACGCTTTTGGACGTTTTGCCGCATCAACTCTGTCTTGGTCAGCTGCCTATTTAATCGACGGGTAAGTATGCACCATTTTATCCTTTCTTATACCTTTGTGCAGCATCGCAAATCTGTTCTGCTACCGTAAAAGCTTTATTATATATTTTACAGTACAGCAAATTTTTTGATTGTGCATCTCTCCTGAAAAAAAGTGCGAACTGTTGTCAGGTCTTCTTCGATTGCTGATGTTTCTCCCAAAATCACAAAATTCATCGATTCAACTTGAGTAATAATTCCCAAGAAACTTGCAGTGTCAACATTTTTCGAGTTACGTCAGCGCCGTTGGAATCTGCAAAGATCGGAGTTCCTTCAGTTGACAGTAGCAATAGCTGGGTAACATCTGAGTGGTCTCATTCATCAAACGTTACTTTCGTTCTTTTCTGAAGCGGTTTTTCGAGCATAAAGAATCAGAATAATTCAAGACGCAGAACTTACCCTTAGAGCTTATCAATATGTTACTAACTCAGTGAATGAAATTCTATTCTCTGCAATGTTCTTCGTGCCAGTGCCGACCACTTGGACCTTGAGGTTCACCCATGCTTTATCGCAGTAATAGTATAACTTAAATAACTAAATAATAAATGTTAGCTTGCTTCCTTTTTGTTGCATTTTTTTTCATATTTCTGGACGTTGAAGTGAATGAATCAAATGAGCAGTCGCTCGCCTGAAACCTTATATATGCTAATTTGGTAGACTTGCAACAAAGTAAGCAACTCAACCGGTTTCATGCTTGCAAGCAAGTATATTATCGTATAAATAGGCATTCGAGTGAATACATCCACCGTAGCATATCGTCATCGAGTAGACAACCGCCGATGTTCATCACCACATCTGCTGAACTTCTTGTGCACTTAGCCAGCATAAACACTGTGATTAGCAAGGCACCTATTCCGTAAAGGGTCCTGATAATGTTCCGATTATTCAGTCCTTCCGAACTTCAAAACCTATGAAAGTACGTCTTTGGATTTCTACCATACCGAGACGAGTACGTCTTTGGATTCGATTTCGCTTTTCTACCATACCTCATCCCGCCGGCATTTTGCCCATCGTTAAAATACGATCGCCATAAATCAACATAACCAACCGTTTTCGTTTCCTAGCATGTAGATTTTCTTTGCAATTTTACGAAAAAGAGCTTACTTCACTCTCATTTCAGGTTTATTATTTGCATATTCAATCGCAAATCTCACAATAGAACAAACGATCATCCCGTTTCACGTGGTTCATTCTATTTGACATCTATTTTAAAATTACGACAATTGTTTTCGACGAATCGAAATTCAATACAAGAAGTCAGAGTGCAGCCATCCGACAACACGTCGCGATCGAATATGTGATTTAAATAATGCTGTTGAAATTTTTTTCTCACACAAAACAAACTTTCAAGTTTCTATATTTCTGTGGAAATACGCCATGAAATATGTGAATTTACTGCAGTAGTTGTGATTCTGATGCCACTTTTTACAATGCATACATTGAAGACGAAGTTGTGAATTCACTTTGCATTCATCGATTTGTAATAATTTTTTTAAAACGATAACCTGACAGTGTTGATGAGGTTTCTTTCTTTCTTCTTTTTTGATTTTTGGTTGGTGCTGTTGATTATTGATGATTCTAGAACTCATACTTTATTATGCGAATTTCTTTGTGAAATTATAGAAAATCTTCGATATTATTAAAGCTTATTCGATTTCTCTTCGTTATTTATTTGCATTTTCCATAAGCAAATGACGTCATATTCCTTTAAACATTCAGATGTTTAAAAATTAAAAAATGACGTCACTCACCTGCAGTCGATACAAATGAGTCTCGCAACGCAGAACGTTGGGCTTCATCGAATTTCCTATCTTAAAGCAGCAGTTTGATAATATATTTTTGAAAGATAATACTGCAATAAGTTCACCTTATTCTGTGTTTCTAGATTTCACTACGCACTCAAGAAATTCCATAGAAGTTTGCGACTAATATTGTCTTTTAAAACATCTCAACTTTTGAACATCTTGGAATTGACAAACGAAATACCTGGTTCCTTATAAAAAAAGCTCGCGGAATACTCGTGGAATAAATGATAGCAGAATGCTCAACAAAAGAACGATGAAAACTAAGAGGTGGATAGTACGAAAAACTTGAAACCATTGAGGGGAAATTTGAAAAGCTGATGTTAGAAAAGATTGAAGGTCTTCTTAGCCAATTTAGCTGCTGTCTATTCATCACAATGCATGCAAAACATATAAAGTCGAATATAATCATACGTTTTCAGTTGCAATTGTAGGCACTCAAAGTAAGGTCGACTGAACGATCATTGATATTTTAGCTTCATATCCTCTCCCCATCATATGCTGCTGGCACCACAATTTATGAGCGGAATCTCAACGGAATATGAAAGCTGATGGTGTTTTCTGAAAGATCTCAGGTCGATCAATCTTGAAATGATGCGTAAAATAAGTTGCTGCCCGATAAAATGCATGAAAAGTATACCTCGTATGCATAAGAATTTAAGAGCTGTATAAAATAAACAAAATATGTCAAAGTATCTTCGACCCCAGTGCTTTTCTCATTCGTATACCCTCGTAGAGCAGCTCTTTTGCATTGTATCAAACGCATATTTATGCTGATAAAGCTGTTGACATTAACTGTTGCTCTCATCGACTATAAGAATGATTGAAAAACGTTAACTAATGCTCGGCATTAAGGAAAGAGCGAGCATATAACGATCCGTTAGAACAATTCACGACAACCGACAACAATGACAATAAGACATCATATTCGATACCGCTCAAATCATGTCGATTTCAATAATGGAACGCCCTCTCCAACTCAGATAGACTGGAAAAGATGTTCAATAAATGCGCTTAATGGGACAACGCAAGTATTAGATTTGAGAAAGAGAACATTGCAAAAACCGATGATCGAGAACGATTTTCGTGTTTGATTCAAAAGATTTGATAATTGGTTTAAAATTTTGATCTGATTTATTCTCGTCCTCATAAAGCAACAGAAAACCTCAACATGGAACTAATGCAAATATGAAATGGTTTGGTTTATTGATCGAACAGGAAATGGCAGATGAAGGGAAACGCTCTATAATTTCAACCAAAACTTTCCAATGATATGGTCTCAATGGTGCTATTGGTTAGCCCCACCAACGCAGATATGGTGATTCGTGTAGTAATTAAAGCGGTCTACAAAGCAAAAGAGTGCTAAACGAGGAAGCTAGAGGATTGCAGATATACTGGATTGGTTAAATCTAAAGTTCGAAGGCTAAAATATGAGGTGCGAAAACGTACAGCAAAATTGCATGTATCGGCGTCATATATCATTCTATACCCGGAAAACTGAGTTTCCAGATATCTGCGCTTACGCTTGCCTGAATATTTGTACTGTGGAAAATTTCATATAGCACTTTAATAACGGATATAGTGTTTTCATTCCGGATATTGCTAATAATTAAAATATATAATTAGATCGAACCAGCAATCGCGAATTTCATAGGAACATTATGCAGAAATACATGATCGCCGAATACATCATTTCTTTTCGGAAATATGGAAAATAAAAATAAAATAAATGGCCGTTACATTCGACGATCGTTCATCATGTATTCGAGGGGAAATTCCGTTCAAGGCGACACATTCAGATGGTTTCACGAAGCCGCCATATATGAATGAAGGCCACCCGAGAGGAAAAAGTGCGAAACGCAAAAGCGCACTGACCCCCCCTACCCCCATGATGTTAGAGTGTTTATTAATAGTGTTTAAAGGGCATTGATGAGTGTCGGTTTTTTTTTCGTTTACAAATGAAATGTTGACACGTCAACGGGTTTACACGAACCACTTCTCTTGATGAACACACAGAAACATCGATGTTAGATGCCATGTACGTTTTCATCTTATTTAGGCTTGTGCTTTCTCTCTTAGAAATTCAGCGAATATTGTTATAGATCAACAAAGATTAAGCTCATTCTGTCCAAAATTACTATCAAAGAGTTGAGATTTGCTAGTCGAAAATCAGCTCAATGAAGAAATTCATATAGCGAGTACACGTAATTAATTTATTTGTATTAAAATAAAAGATCTAAATATTGTTTTTTTTCATCTCGAATAGAATCACTCATACTTTCTGAATCAAAAATTATTCGCTAAATTATTGGTGCACATTAAATTTCGTTAACCAATTCGCTGATTCCTTCTTCATTAAAATGTTCATTCTATGGGCCATAAATTTTGAATCACATTCAATAGTTAGTTATGATTGTTGGTGATGCGATTAATCCTTACCAGTTCCCGATAATTTTATGGTAGTCAATATTCGTCGACGAAAAACAGACCCTAAAACACTGCCAATATTTGGAATTATAGTCTAGTGACTTTTTTTATAAAGAAACCGCTGCACAGTTTCCTTATACAAAAGTTTTAATTTAGTTTGCTAGTGGGAACCTATCCGTAAGATTCAGCCGGTAGGCTGATTCGATCTTTCTGTTTTCCACAATCGATTGATTGAATCGACAAACGGCTAATCTATCGTTATCAAAAGATTCACGGGTATTTTAATCATATCTACCCTTCAATGATCAAATTTTGAAATATGTGACGATCATAAATAAAACCGATGAGCCGATCGTGCTGACCGAGTCTTACTGCATGTTATTTCATTGGCCCTTTAGCGTTGTAAATGTTGCCTTCTTGGTTAATAACGATATTTATACTAAATGTGGGCTGCCAAATTATAGTGTTTCTTCTGACATCGATGTAAATGTTTTATCATTTATTTCTATGAAAATTTTGTTATCTTATTAGATTTCTATGTTATTAGACATAAGGTTTACTTAATTTTCCAATTGTTTCTGATGCCACAAAATTCAACTGTAACTTCTTTCTTTAATTTGAATTTCGTTCTATTGATCAATTTTCAGGATTCCTCGATATAGTGCTGGCTAGTCTTGCCAAGGTATCTTGAAATTATGCTCGAGAAAAGCCTTTGGTAATTTTAGTTCTGTCTTAAATTTTTGTTGGGCTATTTATATTTTCGTAATAATTCCAAGAAATGCTAGTTGAAGGGTGCAACACTCTTAAGAGCAAGTAGTAAGCGATAGTAAACGAAGAAAAGCAAATATTACGCAAAACATAAAACGAAAGTAAAAATAACACTGAATAGCAGCCTATACGCATAATAGTACAAATATTCGACCGTTATTGCTTTCATGCTCACGGTTTATCTAGAAGTGGTGAATCCCTATAGGACGAACATGCACCTTTCATTGCTTTAATCACGAAACTTTTTCAACTATAAGTTAATAGCACACCCAGCATATTTTTTAGCAGTTGGGAGGAGTGGAACAGAATGAGGAAAGTGAAAGTAGGATAGAAAGGGGAATTAGAGGAGGAGAAAACGAGTTAACGAGTTAGGCAGGGTGAAGTTTGCTAATTTATTATAAATAAAGTGAAAAATGCATTGATTAACGCTCGATTTTGCTCGCATTCATCATTCAATAAATTATATAACCTGAAATTAGTGTAGAATTCCAGATTCAGTTGTTTTTTTTTTCTCCCATGAGGAAGCAATTACTTCGCTAACAATTAATCGAATTTTATGCAATCGAATTAATGAGTGCAATCGAAGAGAAATAGATAAAAATTTCAACGCTGAAATATTATTTATTGTGTTCGTTGTTATCAAATAGAAAATCCAAAATGTAAAAATCAGGTCATTTCTTTATGTTTTGTTCCTATAAGAATATCGAGAAAATCAATCTCTGCTTTTTTCCAAACGAGAATATTCCGAACAGCATCTTTCGATGTCGAAATTCAAAAAGAAAGATATTTGAAAATATTTGCAAATAAGAAAATAAAATATGTAAACGCTGTGGGGAAGTACTTGAGGTAAATAGGAAAATTCAAAATTAAACGAATAGTTTAAAAAAAGAAACAAATTATATAGCTGCATGAAAATATCTGACGAAAATATTTTCTTTTTTTTAAATCCGGTATTTCTATAGCGTATGAAATTAATTAAAATAGAGTGGAAGCAATTATCAATTGGCGAAGCAAGATCATTCACATAAAGTGTTCCAAGGTGATGCGAAAAAAAATATCCTGCCCGATCTAAAAACTTAGTCTCTATAGTCTCGCAAATAAAAGCACCACGTTGTTTTCCTATTTAGGAACAAAGGTGAGAATGTTTTTTTATATATTAGAGCGCTACAGATTTTTAGTTGCAATAGAAAATTTGATTTAAAAAAATATTTCCAAATTTATATCGCACTGAACGATTGCTTCTATGAATCAGAACGATTCATTAACGTTTTTTTTCTACGAACATTTCTAGTCTTCTGCTCCTCTTCATTTGCAGTGTTCTTTTCGTCGTTTCTAAAGTGAAGTCTGCGACAATTCTTCCGTTCGAGGATGGCGGTGACGCATTCTAATGATCGCTAGCAACTTCTCTGCTTTTTCAACAATCATTAGTGTGCAATTCTTTGCCGATCTAAAAAAAGCATTTTTTTTAATCGGTGTCTTATAAAATGAAGTAGGTGGGAAAGCACATCACAAGGCTTGGCACTCTGAGTAACCAGTTCAATCCGTGAATTATGCATATCTAATCAACAGGAAGTATTCGCGATTGATATTTTCGCTCATGCATTCATGCATTGATTAATACATCCATCTCATATTTGAACTGACTCGACCACCTGTTCAAATCTTCCAAAAAACTTTCATATGTCTGTGATTTGATAGGTTTGAAATGAAGCTGCAATAGGTGTGAAACATATGCAAATTTTGTGACACTTGCAATTTGTTAACTCTTTTAGAAATTGATCGATCAGATTGAAGATGTCCTAGAAGATTTGACTGTTGTATTCATTAGATCCATCAAATTTCACCACTCTACCTTCGGTAGTTGTCATGTTGAAACAACTGAAGCAACGAAAAGACATAAACAAACATAGGCGTTCCGCAGGACAAGTTTGCAAAAGCCTATGAAAATTTTTACTGAAAAATAATAAAAATGAAACCGTCAAAGCTGTGAAGATGGAAATCAATGTTTACGAGTACAATTCGAATTCAGGTTCATTCTCATCGCTTCAAAAGATTACAAAATCCATTTCAAAACATAAGGATGAGACTAACGATGAATTAATCACATTTGTACTACTTCCTAGAATCTTATTTATTCATCATTTTCAGCCGCCATTCGTTTTCGACGGCACCAGAATCGAAAAAAATGATCGAAAGTCGAAAATTGTGCTTGAAAATTGCAAGAAGTTTCACTGAAGCGCTTGAACATTTTCACTCTTCAAATTAGCAGTATGTTCAGTTTAGCTTCAAAACTGAGAGCCCGAATACAAAAAGCGAAGTGTAATGTGTAAAATTTCTGAGTTTCATGCTCAATATCAGCGATTAAACCTTAACATCTATTTCATCGAGCAGTTTGCAGCGGATACTATAAAATTAGAAACCATTAGAGGGCAAATCAGAAAAAATTATACAATGAAATCATCAAGAAATATTAGCGAAATTTTGCCTTTAATTCTGGCTAATTTCATCACTTCATAGGTTGCAACGTCTTTGAACAGCAAAATTTCGCTTCTAATCCAGAAGAGTTACAATTCGTGTATTGCGAATGGAGTCGGCGAATATTTTAGCGTTCATATGTCTGCTAATGCTTCAACAGTCTCAAAATATGTGAATGAATTTCACATCTCACACTTTTGTCTTTGTTTCTATTTTTTTATTTATTGCTCGCTTGAAAGGTTTGCTGATAATAATAACAGTGTGACGTATTGATGCATACTGCTATTAGAACCTTTCCAAGCTTATATTATTAGTGATATGTTCCGTTCGAAATAAATCTGAATTCAATAGCATCCTAATGTTACTGTAATATTTGGCCTGTCATGATTAATGCAGTCTTTTTGGTTGATGAGATTTGAGCTTTTCGAATTAAAAAAAAATTAGCTTTTTTTGCTATTTTCCCATAAAAGTTTTCCTCTTTTTGTGCTTAAAGCGCCAAAAAAAAAAAGATTTTCTACGATTCACCTTTGTTATCAGCAATCCTTATCGATCATTTGTGCTAGCAATCTCATATTTAAATTAGAAAAACCTAGATGACGAATGGAAGCTTTCCGATACGGATGCTAACATAATATTAGGCCACCATAAACTATTTAGCTTTTTCAGAGTGACTTTTATACTTGTAAACTGATGGTAGTAACTTCTACGAACATCTATAAACTATTTATCAAGAAAGAAGTAACTTATAAATATGCTTGAAGATAAACAATTGATGTTAAATCATTTCTGTTACATCACTTATGAATAATGTTTTCAACATAGACAGGTCTAGTAATCTCCTCTTTGATCTTTCATTCCCATGCTAGCTGACCAAATATTTCGACGAAATCATAGCGATCGCCTCATAGAATCGCTTCTACCAGCTATCCATTCTGTGTGTTCTTCATTTATACCTACTCGGATAAAGTTTCCTCGTGGAAACCGATCAATATATGACTACCCGAAAAGAATTCTCTAGAAATGAATACAGTCTTGAAGGTACTCAGATCGAGTCCTCTGGTGAACGAGCCACTGAAAATGTATTGCATAATCGTCATGCTCATTGTTTTCTTCCATTTATAGAAAGGTCTAAAAGAAAACGTCCGTCAAGTATTTCCACCACTCGTCCTCTCCGAAGTGTAAAACCTTCACAAGGTTGGTTTTTGCTATATTTTTGCACTAATTTTTATTGCCTCAATGCTGCATATTTCTGTTTGCGTTGTACTCAAGCATATAAAGTTTACATCGACAAGATTATTTGCAAAGCTGATTCAGGTTGCTTTGAACGTTGCTTGTTATTCGTATACCGAGTAGCTTCATGCTTGGTTATGCCGCTCTTTTCGTTGTAGGTGGAATTCATACCATTTGCTTTAGTGATAAGGTTATAGAAGTGTGTCCATCCCACCACCCACTCATACTGATAAGAACAATTTACTCACTGTGTTCATTCACTTCACTACTTGATTTGAAAGCATTGTCTTTGCTATGTGTGGTTATCTCACTCTCTCCTTATATCGCTAACATTCCTTTCAGTGTGCATAGTTCACAAGTAACTCCCTAGGAGTTTATTCAAGATGCGTTCTCATTAGAGGGACATGGGAGGGGAGAGGCGGTAAAGGGCAGAGGAAGATGGAAGAAGGAGGGAGGGATGTGGAAGGAAGGAGATGAGGGTAGGAAAAATTACCATTGAAGCTATCACCTAGAAGGTAATCGATGATAGATGAAAATCTACATAATTAAGAAATGTTCTGCAGTATAATTTTGAAATGTCGTTTCAATTGCTTGCATGATCTCATCGAATATTTGCTTCATTTATGATTAGATGTAGAGATTTCTAATATCTTGGTTCAGTTTCCAATGTAACAATTCACAAGCGATTTTCTTTTTAAAATGCTCGTTTACCTAAACTTATTATATGAATTCCACATATTTTACCTACCAAATAACTTTATTAATTTATATTAATATAATTTGTGCATTATTCGAAAGTATTATTTTATGCTCAATAATATAATAGGAAATGATTTCAGTTGAAATTGTTTTTAATCTTTAAGATGATTACATCTTCGCAATGGAAGTGATTAAATTCTTTCGAATAAAATGTGAATTTCTAATGTAACATTGAATATCACTTTTCACCTTTTATGCCAGAGGAAAAGATTCGATTTTGAGACGTATTTAATGCCAATTTGTGTGCATAAATAAACGCATTTGAGCATCATAAAAATTTTATAAGTTTCAGCGTCAAAGGCGAGTAAAATGAAATCAACAACGACAAAGGAATTGAAAACAACTAGCACCGAGATTAAAATCGCTAGCAGAGGGTAAGTAAATTAAGAGCAAAATTTGATGATTTTTAACTGAGAGTTTTTTGTGAATCAACTTATTCGAAAGTGGGTAACAACAGACGTTTGCATAGTTACCTAAGAATTAAAAAATGAAGTAATCGTGGAGTAATTGTTGCTCTCTGAAACCTGCTGAGAGCTCAGTTATGTCAAATCACGCGCAATTTGCATAACCACTATAGTTCCTGAGTTTTATACCTGTGTCATAAGACTCCGAGGAATATCTGTAGTTTTTTTGATAATTACTACTTTTATACTTGCTAAAATACTCGAAATATAGTTTTGCATTCAATAATAGATCTTTATAGGCTATTAACTGACTCACACTTCTCTCCTTTCAACATATTAAAAAAATGAATTTTACACTTACATTCTGTTGTGCTTTTTTATAGAAGTTACAGTGCCCTACCAGTTTGTAGCGTTGGAGAATGAACTGCTCTCTCGTTGCCCAAACCACTGCTCAATAGTAAATTTGCACATTTGATGAGTGCAAAATAAACTGAAAACTCAATAACATATAAATTCATTTTCCACTCAAGGTATTGCATATAACAAATTCAAAAACCATTTGAATTTTGTTCCACTCACTAAGAAAAAAAAATGAAGAAAACAATGATCAACAATTTTTATAGAGGGTTGGAGCAAACGAAATCGGCATCTTATCACTCCACCTATCTAATGTCACCAACCTCAGGCTACAGGAATGAATCAGTATACAACTCGTCTGTGGGTGGTTTATACGGTACGCCGCTGTCTTGTTTTCTTTCTTTGGCATTTGCTTTCCAACATAGCGTCCACCACTATGTGTACGTGCACGTAAGAATCTACCTTATCGCCACATCAAAGCTATTAGTCGGTCATTATCGGCAAACCTGCCAACATAAAGTGCACCGACTGGGCATAACAAAGCCAACAATGACCGTGATGTCTCTTTTTCAGCACAACGTTTCGATTTGCAATATTTCTAAGATTTCTGCAGGTGGCATATATGTTGCTTTCCTCAAACTTTATGTGATTATAAACCTCCTTTAACTTGTGTTTTTTCGAAACCTCCTCATGAAGGGAGTGAGTACCTTCTACTTTTGAATTTCCTGCAAGAAGTCATACGTCTGACTGGCTGCCTCTACTTCACTGTTTCGCTGAGAGTTACAACGTTTATATTAGCTGCTCTCTGCTAGAGATTCACACCTGACTATCACGGGAAGTACGTCCGCGTTCGGTTCGCTTGGATCGGACTAGTGTCCTCACCAATATGAGTATTTTATAGGAACTGTATGGGATCACATGAGGAATTGAATGCTCCTCCTACAACAAAAAATGAGTGGAAATGAAACTCGTCGGCCTCGTGGTCAGCCACTAAACTCGTTCAAACCAAAAATACTAATGTAGTTTGGTCCATCATTCTGGAGAGCTAGCAGTTGCCTTCAACATTCCGGAAAGTTGCTTTCAACCTGCAGTTGCGTTCAACATTGAGCAACTATATCTTAGCATCAAATTGTTTTGGTTTACTATCTGAGCTAAAAAGTAAGCTCTGACATCCGGTGACGCGTCGAAGATACCAAGCATTGATCGTTCTTAGCAAGCGCCTTACCTCGACGGACGTCGCGTGTACGGGCAAAACTCAGAATTGGGTGATAATGTGAAATTAATTGGGGCACTACTTCCGCATCTAAATATTTTTTCCAATTGGGACGAAGATCCCGTTTCTTAATTCTTTTGTCTTGATGAAGCGTAATTTAGCATCGAATTTTTATGCTGCATAAAAAATACATGAAATGCATGCTTTTTCAATTCGACACTGCCGTATTTCTACACGTTTGGCTAATTAAGCGATCATGCATAATCCATAATTAAGCGATGCAAGTTTTTTCGTATTACTGCCAGAATTGATTTGTGTCTCGAATAGAATTAAGGAATTGAAGAGATTAAAATAATGTACGAATTGTTTTAAAATTTGTTAGCCAACTTTCATCAGAGAGCAGTAATATCCACTCATTTTAATGAGCTCATTGATAAAAATCTTCGAATGCTTAATTAAAGCTTTAAAGATCTCTGAACTAAGCAACCATATGATTTGTTTTATCCATTCGATAAATCCCTAAGTCACCGTCAATAATAAGAGAGGACGCACGCCTCATATAAGTGCGTGCAAGCAAATCACCATTGGAGCGCATCGATTGCAAGCTGTAGAAAAAAATAACCACTTTCGGCTGTAGCCATGAAATAACGAACACACTCACTCACACGTCGATGAATCGCCTAAACAGCGGCATTATCAAGAATGCAATTTTTGCGTGTTCCCCTCAACAACTACAAGTCTTTGGTAAAACCCGATTATAGCAGTTTTTTTTTTCGAAGATATATAATAGGATTATTGACTGATTATTGACAACTGCTCTCTTCAACAGAGTTAACTAAGTAATATAATGTTAGTAAATATATTAGTGAATGCTGGATGTTATATGACTTATGTCGATTTGTTCATCTTAAAAATGGATTTATTATTATTGTTTAATTATGTTATAAATAGCTAAAAGAGATGAATAATTTGTAATTAAGATGTGTGTGAGACAGTTATATATGATAAAGAGTGATAGTCTCTTACGAGAATATAGCGTGAAATTAATTCTACGAGCGATTTTTTGAACCTTTTCGGTTTAGGCAAACCTTTTTTCCATTAAGAAATTTTCTTCGTTAAAGTTTTTAGTAAAATGATAAATGCGATAACCTTGTATATTAGTAATTTCGATTTTATAATTGATGCAATGAGACCTTGTCGTTACATAATTTACAGAATAAATACATAATTTACAGAATAAATAAGCTTATGGGGAGGGGAAAGGAAGGGAGAGAAAAGAGAAGGAGGGAAGGAGAGGAGAGAGGAGCATAGAATAAGCTGGTCGATTTTCCCTGATTCAATCGACACAAGCATAGCTTATCTAAGTCATTTATAGGACCAGGTTCACGACCTGAAAGACTCACTTCCGATAGGCGTTCGTTGAGTGGTAGCTCCCTCTCGGCTGCGGTTTCTATCCGCGATTCGCGTGAACGCGAAAAGAAGGAGATCAGTGACCTAAATGATCGTCTCGCTTCTTATATCGAGAAGGTAGGTTGTTCAAATAGAAGCAACATCCGTTTAATTGAACCATTAAGAGCTGTCAAGTTATATCGGCATATCTCAAAGGATGTCCATTCTAATATTGGGCAATTATCCAATTATGGCCTTTGTAGCACTTAGAAAAAAAGGCCGTGGTATTGTATTGACAGCTGCTTGATTGGAATGACCAACGGAATAAATTTGAAGATCGCTGATGATCTCTGATGAATAGGGATCATCACCAATTACTGTAAAAATTGAAACATTAGATCATATCACTAAATTATGAGGATTTCATTATGAAACTTAGAATTTTTTTTTATTCTTCATGAGTTCATAATTCACAAGCATTTTATAGCATCTTATTTGAAGCGAAAATAAAAATTCGGCAACAGTCCCCGGGATACAGAAGAAAAAAAAAGGTGGAAAGATTGCTCAACGATGTAAAAATTGTATTAGAAGTAATTTCCGATTTCTTGGAACTATGTGATTTGATCATTTTAAGGGGTCTAAAAAATAACTAGGTTATTAGTGAAGAAATAATTGCGCAATTTCTATTAATGACATTATCGTCTAGAGAAAGCGTGAAGAATCTAATTGTAGAAGTGAAGCACTCATAGAATTCGAAATGAAAATTTGAGTTCTTCAATATGCACAACTAAATACTTCAAGAAGTTCATTACTTTCACGTATAAATCTGTAAATCTTCGATTAATTCTGAATCGTTCCGAGCATCTGAGGCCATATGCAGAGAAGAAAGTATAATTCACTGAAGTCTTTAAGGAAAATTGCCACCTTCGAAGATAAACAATAAACATTTGTCATCTTTTTAATATGTTTTCTTTTTAAATTTCTAGTTCTTTCCCTCTGAAAGGCTTGCGATTCTTCTATAATCCCAAAATCTTATCATCAGCACATTTTTTGCTCACAAATGAGTATATATTCTCATCTGCACTCGTGTCTGTTGGGACTGGCACATGAAGAAGAGGAGAGAGGTGACTCTAAACCAATAGCAGTTGTCAAATTTTCAGCGAATCCTATATCTTCAATAGAGGCGTTTTATTCGTGAAATTTTAAAGTATCCACAAAGATGTGCATTCAGTGATTGTTTGTCATATCTTACCATATCAGTAGATGATTGCTTATCATATCAATAGCATATTTAAGGTGCGTTTCTTGGATGCGCAGAATCGTAAAATGAACAACGATTTGGAATTATTCCGCGCTCGAATGGGTAAAGATACGTTGAGCACAAAAGCGATGTACGAAGGTGAAATAGCGGTAATATTTGTTATCTTTCATTGGCGTATCATTGAGATACAAAAAAATAACTATGATCATCAGTTGGTTGACGAATTAACGCTATTAACAACACTTTAAACAAGTCTAAATGTTCGAGTGACTATTTAGAAAAAAAAAAGAAAGTCAACCCAACTAACGAAAATTTTTTATCGCTTTTAATTAATGAGTATTGCAACTTGAAAGTGATATAAAAATTCCAATAGCAACTTACGGCGAATAACGCTTTCGCCATCGCTTGAGGGGTTTTTCTTTGCAACTGCGACCCATCCATGCCAAAATGGAAGTGAACCGATAAAAGTATAAGGGTCATATGCAAATGGATAACCGTAATTTCGACTCCATAGCTGAATGTTTGAGAGAGGAAGGAGTGGTGGGAGATGGACGGAACAGGGAAACAGCTCACGAATAGAATCCCAGATGTCGTTTCAATGCAGATACCACCCAAACGCGAGAAAAAAAAATGCAGCCAGACAGGCGAAGACAGCAAAAAACCTGCGCAGCCGAGGTTTTCAACTGCTCCTGCGCTACTGAATGTTTGAAGCATAAAATCACATATATTAGATCAAATGATGCATTTTGATGCAGTCGTGGTTCTAGGTTGTTTAATTATGCAGCATTTTTAGGCATTTTACCACCGCAAATTTTGCATAAAACCAGAATAAAATTTCGCATATTAAAGAAACAGTTATCTTATTTTTAATATATTTAGGCAAAATTTTTCTCACTTCATTTTACTGCTCATAGTTATGGCAATACAAAAATTGAGTCATCATAAACGTCACAGTAAACAAGTGTTCACATTCAGAAGCCGATTTTTCAATGGTAATTCGATGAATTTATAGTGGAACACAATGTATCACCCCTTTTAATATAACTGTTGACTCATACAACAAGCGTAAAAAGAAAATAATTCTATGGCTAATTCGCATACGATTTTTTTGAATGCATAAAATCCCTCGATTCATTTCTATTACTTATTCGATACTATTACAACCATAATTTCTCTATTTTATTTCCAGATCATTGGCTTTCTTAGTAAAAAGTTCTTCATCTGTGTTTGCCTTCATTTGAATATTTATTGTATTTATTGAAAATGATTTTTAATTTTGCATTTTTATTTTTCAATGAATTAACGCTCGTTAACGTTTACACGTTGATAGTTTTTTTTTCAAAATTTTTTCGGATAATGGCGACACCGGTTGACTTTTAAGTGTGAAAAAATATAGATACGATAAAAATTCGACGGCGCCTAAACAAATAAATCAAATTTTATTCATATATCGATAGCTTGATTCATCAGTAGTGAAAATCAGTAGTGAAATTTTTCAATTGAACTTATATCGCTCATCAAATCTCGTCATCGGTTTGGTGTAATTCCGACTTATTGCACTCTTTGAAGCTGCCATAATAGAGTTCCTTTCACTGAGATGTCTATACGAATACTATATTTTGAATTCCTATTCGATAAATCTATAGGGAAGTGATGAATGCAAAAGATAACCTAATGGATATGTATCTCTATAGGAAAAGTAAAACATTGTGGTTCATATACTCGTTGTTCAATGCATTAAATTATTTCCTTTTCGAATCATTGTAAAAGATCGCCTTTAATATAATGGAGGAAGAAAATTTCGCAATTCTCTATATTTTGAAGGAAGCACGTAAGCTGATTGCTGCAACCGAAGTGGAACGAGGAGAGCTTGAGAAACAAATTCCCAAACTACAAGCTGAAATAACTGAATATCGTAAGAAGTAAGTAGAGATTGTTTTCATGCAGTAGCTGAGAGTTACTTCATAATAATCTCGAGATCAACAAATACTCCCCTGAGGATAGAATATTCATGTATTGGGTAATTATTTGGGCAACGATGGCAATTTTTTTTTCTATCTGTTGCTAATCCATTTCCCATGAGAAAATCGAATGAAATAAAATGAAAAAAGAAAAAAGTCATTATTATCATAGAGGTAATATCATTGTTATTATTACTATTATTGCCATTATTGTTATTATTATTATCATCATTGTTATTACTACATTATTATTACCATTACTATTACTGTTTCTATTACTGTTACTATTATTAGCGTAACTGTTATACAATTGCTAGAAAATCGCCACCGTTTACGGAACAAAACCTTCACTTTAAATCAGTATCACTCCATTATAATAGTTGTCAATGGCGGATAAGGTAGTGAAACAAAAAACAACGCTGGTGTCATAGGTTTCACATAAGCCGGGGAACGGAGACAAGGACTTCATATTGCGTGAGTCCTATTAGCAGAAATTCCTCTCGAAATATATTGCTAGGTGGCGAATCTTATCAGAACTGCTGTCAGCGAGAGAACTCAACTGGAAAGCTTTCACACATCAATTTGCCCAAAAAAAAGCGTGTCCAGAAAGATACACCGTGAAATCGTAGCCAACTTTCAATTCGACAAATTCCAGAAATTTCCCGTGAAATAACTAGCTTTCAGATATGATGATGCATTGCGTGGTCATGATGTCGATAAAAAGAAGATCGATGATCTTATCGTAAGTATTCAACAAAAAAGTTTTCATCTATTCCAACATTCCGCGAATAATTCACAAATGAATAGATTTCACTGGAAGGGACTGTTCAGGAAGAACTTGACAGAATTTTTGAAAAGGCAATGTAGAGTCTTCCTGCACAACAGGTTGATAACGAAAACTAAAAAAAAGTCGAGCTGGCTTCGACACACGAATAAATAAGATTGAACACCAATAAATTATATATCTGCATATAGATATACATCATGTATGTATATTCGTCTATTTGCTTATTTATTTATTTGTTTATTTGTTTACTTTAAGCAGCCATTTCTATATATATATATATATATATATATATATAAATTGGTTTTAATATTCAGTCAATAAGGAATTGCAGGTGAACTTTACTGGAATTGAGAATGAGAGTAATTTGTTGAGACGTCGAATCGCTGAGCTCGAGGGTGAAGTGGGTGAATTGAAGAAGATTAACGTCACCGACAATAGCAATTTCACACGTGCTAGAACGGTTTGATTTTCGTTTTTTTTTTGTTATATTTTTTTTCATAACATTGATGAATATGCGAACGAAGTATTCGAGAAAAATGGATTAGCAGAATAAGCGAATTTGTATCATCAATAAATATTCCTAATGTTAATTTGATTATAAGGGCATGTGAATAAATTGCTGAACCGTTTTTCTGTGAGTACCCAAAAAATCAGTGAGAATGCTGACTCCTTTAGATGAGCAGTAATAATACATTGTTACCAATTAAATGTTTGCAACTTGAAAAAAGTATTAAATTTTAACTTTCCACATTCATCTATATGTTCAGTGCAGCGCGTGAGAAGTGTTACGAAAACTGCAGTACCGAATTCAATTGTTGCATCTGTCGTAGAACCTCATCTATGAATATCTGGACTTAAGGGCTTACCGAAATTGGAATTAGAGAGAAAATAAAATACTGCGGTGCTCATATTAAAGAAGAGCTTATATACAATAACGCAAGATATTTGCCAATGTCAGTTGAAAGGAAGCAAAAGTTGACCTGCTGCAATATACACAACTAGCGTAATGAGAAAATGTTTAGGCAATCGATCAGGAGTCGCTATCTCGGATCGACTTCCAAAATAAGGCACAAATGATGCTCGAAGAGATCGAGTTTATACGTCGCGAACATGATCAAGAGCTTTCCGATTTGCATGCAGTTGCCGCACGAGATACAACGTCTGAAAATCGTGAATACTTCAAGAATGAGCTCGCTTCAGCTATTCGTACCATTCGTGGTGATTACGATCAGGTTTGTTTTATATCAACCGATTGACCGTCATTGTCGCATTCTGTTCGGGCTAGAGTTCTAATCGTCAGCAACTTCTGGTGTAAAAAGAATACCGGATCCCCAGATTTAACACTACTAGAAAAGAGCAACCAGATGATTATTTGATGATGATTCAATAGGACTAATCACAGGTTGTGCTCTATGTTGTAGCTGTTTTGAACTATATATTATTTAGGGATCGATATTTCGTTGAGAAGCCTGTTTTAGAATGCGCATGGTAGCATAAGTTGACGAACGTGTTGTACTGGTTTCGTTAAGGTAATGGCTGGTCATCGATCGGATATCGAATCATGGTACCATCTGAAGGTGCAGGAGATATGCACCGCCTCTAATCGACAAACCCTCGAACGTGGATATGCAAAAGAGGAGGTGAAACGCCTTCGAAATCAGCTTACCGACTTACGCACCCGACTGGCCGACTTCGAAGGTCGTGTAAGTGATCGTCAACTTTCTATATTCCTGGCTATTCACTGTTGTCGTACTTCTCAGTTCATCACGGCCCACATTTTCAGATTCTTTGTTTCTGCCATAAAATGCTCTGCATAGAGCCTTGTATAATTTGTGTCTTCAGATCTATTAATTCTTTCTATTGAGGGAATCAATAAAAGTCATATCATTACGACTTACCTAGTGTTTAGAGAGTGAGCAAAGATTATCGAGAAATATCTTCATTGCGATGGGCATTAGAACATCCGTGCAGAACGTATGGTGAACGAGATAGGATATATTGAATGCGCTTGGTCATTTCCGATAGTATGGCTGCCGGTATCCACATGGTGCACGATGAATGCGTTGCTCGATTTTATGTAAAATGCGGTCGTGTGAAACGTTGTGGATTACAAGTACAGTTGGGTCGGGGGCATCGGCCGAGTAGAGCGGAGGGCTACTGCAGCTTAATGACAGCCGCTTACCATTTGTGGTGTTTGCGGGAAAGCAGTAATCTTCGGCGCTCTAAGCCTTACGTTCTTTCACTTTATCTCTGCCCTTGGTGCCTCGAGTCTTGGCGACAGCATTCTACTGTTCATTGCATCACCAAGGATACCATAACTTCAGAGCTCCTAGGTCAGCAGAGTTTCCCAGGTTTTCTAATCCTAAGAGCTTTTTGTTTGCGTTCTTCGCCATCCATTATAAGGTTCAATCTCTGCCCGGCATCAATGGCAAACTCTCTCTTGAGAAGCTCCAGCATTCGCACACTATTTGAAGGTGTTCGTTATTCGGCGTCTCAGCCCTTCTCCCATCTTCAGCAATTCACGTTCGATTTCCCTTCCATTCAACTAAAAAAGACAGGAAATGCTCTCTCCTTCCCAACAATAAAATAATTAGCAAAAGCGTTGCAAAATTAACAACTTCTATGAATATATTCAAGATTGTACTAATTTTATGCACTAATTGGTATTTGTCGCATTTTAAGAATTCACTTCTGGAGAAGCAAGTGGGCGATTTGAACTTCCAAATGGAGGATGAGCAAAAGACATATGAGTACACATTAAAGGAGCGTGATGAGCAGACACGCAGAGTTCGCGAGGAATGTGAGGCGCTCATGCTTGAATTACAAAACTTACTCGATACTAAACAGGTTTGTAACAAATGGCAAACTCTAGAATGATTGTTATTTACTAGGGTGGTACAACTGCCCAGATGTAGCCATATCCCACTCTTTGATACGGATTTCCCCAATGTTGGGAAAGTTAAATGATCATGGTAATCGTTGATATAGGCTCCTTTTGTCCTTTCCTTCTACTCTGAAGTTCGCGACGGGTTACCCGATAACTGGACTTTCCGTAAGAGGAAAAAACTTTATCATATCCGAATATTGTATGTTGTGAATTTTTCTCCATTATTCGCTCTTTTCCTCCTTCATATATTAAAGCCGTATGGTTTCTTAGATATTCTGTTCAAATTCTGCGAAAAGCGCAGCTGAAAAATTTGCTTCAAGAATTTGAGAAACACATGTTACTAGTACAGAGCTTATTCGAGGTTTTTAGAAACTTTAAGAATGTTATCATGAACTGTGATGATTTGTTGTTATTAGAATCCAACTTCCACTAACTTAGTAGTCAGTAACAGTAAATCGAATTAAAAAACATCAGTGACACCAAACTAACTGCTGACTATCAATGATTTAAATTGATGCAGTAATTCGTTAAAAGTGATTTATTGCTATCAGACTTTGGAAGCGGAAATTGTGCAATATCGCAAATTGCTGGAAGGTGAGGAAAGCCGAGCTGGACTTCGTAGACTCGCCCAACAAGTGAAAACATCGGAAATTTCCGTTGCTGATGGTGGCAGTCATTCCAGCATTGTGGAATCTTCAGGTAACACCTAATCAATATTTGCTTGAACCTTTTGTAGTTAGATTAGAGATATGCACACATCCCTGCTTAAATATCATATGGCCTGAGACAAAACCCTAGCAAAATGGATATCTCCGAACTTTCTATTCACCTTTGCTGTATTTTTCAAAATGGGAGCGTCATACCTTTCCTGAGGCTTTTATTTGAGTTTAAATATTATATTAGGCAATTCATCAGTTCACCAAAACCACTATTTCATTCAAAATTTCAACGGATTGTGACTTCGTTTTGCAAATATTTAGGACATAACGAACGATTTATTCTGCTTCTAATATAACGATTCATCCTGCTTATAATATCAATCATATTAGATTTTCCGAGAAAATAAACTTCAAAAACGCTTGCATAAACTTAAAGAATCCTTTAAAATATTCCATATTACTTTCGAACTGAAAATAGAATCACACAAGTGAAAGTTGTCGACGTTGTTGCCTGGTTGTTAGCTACTTTAGCTATTGTACTTCTAACAGTGACACTTCCTATCGACAAAGGAAATTCTTTCAGCAATATTTCTTTTCAAATTAGGCGACTTTCTTCGACAATCATGGCGCAACAGCCCTGATCGGTTAATATAGACACCCGTGCTGAAAATCTACAGTAATTTTTTGCATGTCGAGCAACCTTAAGCCGAGATCGTATGCTATTATTACCATTATAGCCTTGTTCCTTTCTCTCTCCACAATCCTATTGGTTCATTCAGTTATTCAACGAGGTGTTCGACATGAATTCACATTACATTCAGTTGAACTGTTTCCTCTATCCTTTTGGTAAAGCCATTCTCTAATTCTCGTCTTCGTTGCATTTTACTATTACATTTGAACTTAATTTTCCTTGCTGGTCTCTTCGATCCGCCTCTTTCAATATTTACAGTTTTTGCGTGAGTTCGCAATTTTTTCAACGTTTAGAAAAGACCAGCAAAGAGATGGGTGAAACGACAAGCAAAATTCATTACCACGGTACGACGAAAGGTAACCTCTCCATTCAGGTATGTGAATTTTATTAATTTTCCTTGCTGGTCTCTTCGATCCGCCTCTTTCAATATTTACAGTTTTTGCGTGAGTTCGCAATTTTTTCAACGTTTAGAAAAGACCAGCAAAGAGATGGGTGAAACGACAAGCAAAATTCATTACCACGGTACGACGAAAGGTAACCTCTCCATTCAGGTATGTGAATTTTTTTAGTATGCGCCATAGTTCAAAACTGCCTTATAGTAGCAACAACCCATTCTCACAATCGTTACTTTTACAATTTCCAATATCAAAAAATTATTGTGGGCACAAAATATGAAAAAGATGTGCACTTCTTAAAGGCGACTGTAGTATTGAGACATAGAGAGTTTATAGCCAGCGTTCTACTGAACCTTGAATTTTTCAAATATCAACTAATGTGGTCAACTCCACCAGTCGATTCTGATCCGCTGTCGATTACTGATAGTTGGTCTTGCATAGCCAACGACTCAACAGTCGACCTGATGGGCGATCGAAAGTAGACAGTGAATCAGTTATCCGCCAGTTAAGTTTTGCAGGCAGCCTGAGGTGAATGAGGCGTTCACCATGAGCAAAAAGAGTTGCTCAAAAGCCGTTATTCCTACGTTCCTTTCTTTTGCTTTCATGTTGAGATAATGTAGCAAATTTGTTCTTTCTTTCGTTGTGAACAATTTGCCTCGTATTTCATATGATTATATCGGAAATGCATCGTAGATTCAGCAGATGAATAAAGAGAAGATAAAACTACGAGAGATAATTGTGAAATTTTAGGATGCATCGGTTGATGGTAAATTCATCGTAATCGAAAATACCAGTTCAACAAAAGAGGAGAATATTGGTGATTGGCAGATTAAAAGAAGTGCGGATAATGGACCGGAAGTGGTTTTCACATTCCCAAAAGGATTCATCCTTAAACCGCTCAAAACTGTCAAGGCAGGTTATATGTTTTAGGATAGCCAAATTTTTTATTCTAAAAAGCAAGCAATATGATGATATAGGCAACTAAATGATATTCAAAACTAATATTAAAACCAGAATCAATTTTTGATTCTATTTGAAACAAATCAAATGTTCTAGTTCAAAAAATTCTTAAGTTCATTATCCCAGCAAATAGTCAACGTTACCTCATATCGTTCTTCGCATCACATATAAGGATAGGCAAAAAGTATGATAACATTATTCATTTGTTTGTTGTCTACTATGCTTACAACAGCAAATATACATTTCAATGTTACTTTTTTTGACGTGCTCTGTGTTACAATAACACATTTGTTTGTTATTTATAACTCATATAATGTGTGTTAAAGCGTATTAATTTTCAAAACGAAATTATGCATTGTAACATGAATAGATCAACTATTCCAAATAGCGCGAATCCCTTAGTGATAATTCAAAATAACGCTGCAAATGATTAGCAGTGATTATTGAAAAAGGCAACATTCTTCAGTCGGCCATCAATTCGAATGCAATCATTTATGCTCCACGCGAACTCTTATCGCGCATGCAATGATCCTCAATGATCTGTAATGTTCTTATCTCTTTGAGCTGTTGAATAGATTCTATGAGATTAATTTCTTTTCAGATTTGGGCTCGTGACCAAGGCGGTGTGAATAAACCACCTGATCAGTTGGTTTTTGAGAAGGAGGATTCGTTTGGCACTGGTTCGAATGCCAAGACGGTCCTTGTCAATGCGAGTGGAGAGGTGATTCTTAATTCACGGGAATTGTATTACGTAAGAAAAGTTTTAAATCTGGTACACAAATGTTCGACAATATGAAAGTGCCTGCTATAAGCTGAGTGTCGGTTTATTCAACTGCATAATCACATCTCCTCAATATGAAGAATGGTGGTAGTGAAAAGTTTTCAGCATCTGCGGTTATTTGTGTTTCCAATATTAAACTAATAAAATCACCTGTCTATTCTTCAGTAATGTATCAATTTTCAGTGACCCGTTAAACATATGTTGCCTCCATCAGCTGTTTCATTGTGCATTCTCATTTCTTTTCATCCTATTGTTGGCCATAATTGTTTTCAAAGAATACCTGATAGCTTGCCAGTCAAATAAATATAAATTTTATCCATCCTTCTTGACCATACAATTCATTAAAGTAGTAATCGTTGAGATTTATACCTTCATAAATACGGTAATTTGTTGATGCAATTAGAATATCGTTTTGAGATGCTGAGAATTTTGGATTTTCAGGAACGTGCTAGTCACCTACAAACGACGACGCAATCGACTGTTATTTACGCGTGAAATTTGGTCGTTCACCTTGTCAGTAACACTCAATTCGTTCATGTGACATGTTGCGTAAATGTCATATGCTTATTCTTTATTTTTTAAGAGTTTATTACGATATTGCTATAATTATATGGCTGCAGTTAGCATCCACTTACCGTATTTCCTTTAGTTACTCATATTCTACATGTTTCGATTGAATTATCTGTTGTTGATATGAATTCAATAAACTGTTATAGTCTGAAGAGAAATATCTCACACATTTCATATAGTCATATCCTGAGGACTCAAGGGATATCTCAAGGAGAAAGTATTTTTCGTGTCTTTCCGCATTGTGTTTCAGTTCCTCTAGAATGAATTCTATGGTTAGTCATTGGCCATAGAAGATACACTCTTCGACCACGAAAGAAATTTCTTCCCAGCAAATACAACGCTCTCTAAGAAAACCATATAAAATATTCAAAGATGATGGCAAATATCAGTGATTATTTTTACATATTCGTATTATGATTGATAGAATTATATATCATTCAGTTTAACATTCAAAAAGGGAAGTAGAGCCTGTGAACATTGGTCAGTATTAACATATTGTCGAATAGGTTTTGAATTAATGGACTGATAATAAATAAAACAGCATAAAGAGTGACGAACTTCTGAGGAAATGTGAAAAAAATCAGGTGTGTATTCTGCACATATATTTACATGCACAATGCGCAAAACTTGAGTACAGATCACACACTTCAATCGGTGGAAAATAAAACGCCAAACGACATATTTTTTGAGCTTGAAAGCGAAGCTTTGATTCCATTAAACCATCCTGTCATATAGAAAATTAGGTACAAGAATGTGTGCAAATCACTCGTAACCTGTCGCCCACTGCATCTAAATATGCACTAATAAAGGATAGTGCAGGTGTCAGCTGCCTCGCATCTTTCGGTTTGTTGGTCATAGCAGCCTAAAAAGAGAATAAAATATCGAGACAACGAGTAAAGGTCTAGGAGACGATCCAAAGACGTAATGAAATCACTTACTCATATAGACTGAGTTTCAAGGAAAGTAAAAGATTACTTAAAAACTGTTTAGAAGCAACTAATAATCTCGTCGTAGCAAGTATGTAAATGTTTCTTTCCTAAGCTCATTTAAGTTTTTGTCATGCTGATGTAGGACTGAGGGAAAGGAATTTATGCCAAGAGGAAGAGCTTTTTTCGATTGAGAGACTTTAAAAAGCTCTCAATACTAAAGGCGAGGTCGATCCGCTTGAGTTTCTAACTATTAAATTTATAAAGACTGATAACTTGCGACCATAAAATGATAATCGATAAGAAAAGCAGCAGAGATATTCAAAGGTTCTCGGCAGTAATAAAAAGAACCCTAAAAGTTAACCGTTTTAATACTTAGTATTGTAAGATCTTTGCATCATCTTCCGAGACGAAGATCATTTATTTGATATTAGATCACGAATTCACAAATATAAAAAGGTTGTCTGCAAGATTTAGGCAGTTAGCACAGTTCACTTTTGTTTACTAACTTTGCCTCTGTTCAAGCTGAGGTACAGTTATAAAGAGTCAGTAAACATGTATGTTTTGCGACTATTTTCCGCAATCATCTATCGACGGAATCAATCACCAGGTGGAAATTGCGGCCGCCGATTGAGGGGGATTCGATACAATATTTCTTGACACCTCTGTTAGTCATACATAAATATGAAAATTGCTACTAGTCTCGCGGCAATTTTTTGATTTCGTGGAAAATTTGTCATATTGGTGGTCTGTGATTTTTTTAATCTCTGCTCTTATTCGAAAGGAATCTTCACCTCTTTTTCCAGTAAAATTCAATGAAATAAATGCATAGTTGGATCATCAACGTAAATAAACCTGTACATGTAAGATCTGTGCTAACAGCTCTACACCCGTAACAACACCGCAATTTGTGTGAAAATGCGACTTTTCTGATCGTCATATATGCAAAAGTTGAAATAAAACATTTGGAAATATCAAAATCGTCAAAGACAAACCGATGCACAAGCAGCTTTCAATAACACCTCAGTACTTAGAGGCCCACTTCCTGCTTTTGGCGTACACGCCAGAAATGCCGAACCAATATCATCGATCCAATTGTTCGCAGCATTCCTTCTGAAGAAACGTATATATCTCCACATTATGTTGGCGGATTTGTGCCAATACAATAGTCCATATTCAAGAAATCAAAAGAAGAGAACAATGAAAACAGCATTCAGGGTTCTGAAGAAAAGTTTCCCCTATCGTATGCTTACAAATAATCAAAGCAAAACAATTTTTGAACATAACTAAACATAAGATTTCCTAATATCAATGCATATCCCCTCAACGCTTATAGTCTCGCGGCAATTTTTTGATTTCGTGGAAAATTTGTCATATTGGTGGTCTGTGATTTTTTTAATCTCTGCTCTTATTCGAAAGGAATCTTCACCTCTTTTTCCAGTAAAATTCAATGAAATAAATGCATAGTTGGATCATCAACGTAAATAAACCTGTACATGTAAGATCTGTGCTAACAGCTCTACACCCGTAACAACACCGCAATTTGTGTGAAAATGCGACTTTTCTGATCGTCATATATGCAAAAGTTGAAATAAAACATTTGGAAATATCAAAATCGTCAAAGACAAACCGATGCACAAGCAGCTTTCAATAACACCTCAGTACTTAGAGGCCCACTTCCTGCTTTTGGCGTACACGCCAGAAATGCCGAACCAATATCATCGATCCAATTGTTCGCAGCATTCCTTCTGAAGAAACGTATATATCTCCACATTATGTTGGCGGATTTGTGCCAATACAATAGTCCATATTCAAGAAATCAAAAGAAGAGAACAATGAAAACAGCATTCAGGGTTCTGAAGAAAAGTTTCCCCTATCGTATGCTTACAAATAATCAAAGCAAAACAATTTTTGAACATAACTAAACATAAGATTTCCTAATATCAATGCATATCCCCTCAACGCTTTCAAACTTTTGGAAAAAAAATTTATCAACGAGTTGAAATAGACCTCTAAAGCCGACTTGACTTCTTTATCGTTATCTTACCAGCTTCATCAAAATTTCCAAAAAGAAAATAATCGCTGCGATCCCAATCCGGATTTTATGATGGATGATGAGGTTGAAAGAAATCGCTGCTTTAAGCAGATATGATCGAACATTAAGAACTATGAACGACGTATTATTCGATGGCTCTCCATGCATTTGGCAATTTTGCATTTGCGAAGCACATTGCTCCAACAACTGATCCTTACGTATGCATACTTATCTCTTTGCCAACCATTTTAACCCAATAAGCATGATAGCTAAGAGACTCAAGTGAATGACACTTGATGATATTCTATTACAACATTCAAGTTGACCCACTAATATCAAAGATTGTATAGATGTCTGAATCTTCTTTAAAAAATTGTACGTATTTTGCACTTCATCAGAGTATACACTGCACTTTACACCTATTTAAAAGTGGAAAAAAAAAAACGTTTCCTTTGTAGGATGTTCTAAAAGTACAGCGCACTGTGTCTGATACATTAATCTTTGGTCTCAACAATTTCCGTCGATTGTGTGAATAATAGGTGCTCCATTGAATTCGGAATAATTAATACGCTTTTTTTGGAGTCAATCTTTCACCTAGTCATTTCAAAATAAACTGGAAATTCCCTTTTTCTTGGAAGATTTCCTAATATCAATGCATATCCCCTCAACGCTTCCAAACTTTTGGAAACAAAAATTTATCAACGAGTTAAAATAGACCTCTAAAACCGGCTTGACTTCTTTATCGTTATCTCAGCAGCTTCATCAAAATTTCGAAAAAGAAAATAATCGCTGCGATCCCAATCCGGATTTTATGATGGATGATGAGGTTGAAAGAAATCGCTGCTTTAAGCAGATATGATCGAACATTAAGAACTATGAACGACGTATTATTCGATGGCTCTCCATGCATTTGGCAATTTTGCATTTGCGAAGCACATTGCTCCAACAACTGATCCTTACGTATGCATACTTATCTCTTTGCCAACCATTTTAACCCAATAAGCATGATAGCTAAGAGACTCAAGTGAATGACACTTGATGATATTCTATTACAACATTCAAGTTGACCCACTAATATCAAAGATTGTATAGATGTCTGAATCTTCTTTAAAAAATTGTACGTATTTTGCACTTCATCAGAGTATACACTGCACTTTACACCTATTTAAAAGTGGAAAAAAAAAAACGTTTCCTTTGTAGGATGTTCTAAAAGTACAGCGCACTGTGTCTGATACATTAATCTTTGGTCTCAACAATTTCCGTCGATTGTGTGAATAATAGGTGCTCCATTGAATTCGGAATAATTAATACGCTTTTTTTGGAGTCAATCTTTCACCTAGTCATTTCAAAATAAACTGGAAATTCCCTTTTTCTTGGATATAATCAAGAAAAAAGAAATTATCAGTGAACATAAGATCACTTCAGAGGACGAGGTTCTAAGCGCAAAATGTCACGGAAGTGTGGAAGTTGTAAAAAATAAAAGTATGGAAAAAATAAAAGTATGCAAAATAAATTTTCAAAATCGTCCTTACACTTGTGACTTTGCTGCAGAGATGCAAATATCGCTTGCAATTGTAATATTTTTTGTCATATTTTTAGTGAACACCTACAACAAATATCTCTTCAGTTGATGAATTTAAAAACTAGCATACTCTTTTAAATTCTATACTCGAAGCATAGAAACGATATTTATTCATTGTATTTTGAGGCGATTCTTGAGTATGGCATAGTTCTAAGACCTTAGAGTTCCATATTATAATGTCAGCCAATACAATAAACTATCGCGTCAAGTTATTAATCAACCAACTGCATATAGAAACTGATGAACGAAGAGGGGAAGGGAGGAGGGAAAGAGAGCGAAGGTTGCCCTTGCATTTTACTTTTACATTCGCTAGACAAATACTGCTATTTATTTCTTCTAGCTCACTTAGACACCAAATCGCATAGATCTTTCAGCATCTAACACCATGCGTGACTAACTATCCGAAAAAGGTTTTGAAAATGCATTCAAGGCAATCATAAACTTATCCTTGACGTCAACACGATCACCTTACCTCTTCGACTGCATCGCCAATTCTCATGAATCGTTCACGTATCGATGTTTGAATTTCAGTAAGACATGAACAAAATGAGTTCCGAGCATTTGCAAATGAATCTTTGCATTCACTAGGAATATTTGGCTCACACGTTTTCTGAACTGAAATGGTTACGATTATTTGCGCGGAGAATGAATTAATGGAGGGATCTGGGCGCGTGTTTATGTTCTGCTCAAATTTTTGTCTAGCATGCTTTTGTTCGCATTCAAAAATTCACAGTGGGGTGAATTACGGAAATTCACATGTGTGAGGAATTTATATAGTATAAAAATTTCTTCAATCTTCTCGAGCTGCAACTTCTTGAAACGATATTCAAGCGCCTTTCGTTGCAGCTTTTTGCCTTTCTCATAGGCTCAAATTTTGTGCAAATTGAAAAAAAAGATGAAAATAAAGCTTTGAAAATTTACAAAACAAAAGATTCAGCAATTATTTTTGCAAATATTGGATATTTTGGATCATGATAGGCTCTTCTGCAAACTATAACGTTGCACTAGTAACAAATATCTGTCCGCAGCTATGATTCGCGGAAGCATTTTATGTCGTTTCTCCAAAATAGCATAATTATATCTTTATTTGAAATTAAAGGAAAAGTGAAACTCGTGTCGAGAATACTCTGGATGCTTTCGACAAAAGTTTCTTTTAGGAATTAATTATTCAAATACAATTTCATATACTCGTTTTATTTTTTATTATGTAAATAACTCGTACGTTTGTCTCTAAAGATTATCCCTGGTATTTAAAGCTAGCTAAAAAAACATCAGAGATGTATTCGAGAACAAACAATCTTCGTTGGGAGAACTTTCCCTTTTTGAGCTTGATGAGAAGAAAATTACAGAAGGCATAATGAACTTGTCCAGAATTTCGAGTTATTTTCATTATCCATGCATGAAAAATTATCACATTCATTGTTGTTAATGATATTGCCTTCGTTTATTCCTTTATTTGGAATATTCTTCTAAAATACTTCATTTGCCCAACAAGAAGCGACTTTCGATCGAGAACAATATCAACCCACTTTTACAGTTCAAACTGATCGGGTCATGAAGTGTTCCGTCGACGCAATTGGCCGTTTTCTTTGCTGTAGTTTCATTGGATAGAGCACATGTGGCCAAGCGAGTGTATATTGTCATATAATCAACAATTCTATTACTTCTATAAAAATTCTCTCATAGCTGTTTAGTTGCTGCAGACTAAGATGAGAAAATATTCATCGTTACCGTTCATAGTGGGAGCTGAGAGGAAGGTTAGTTGCTAGAATTGAAAAGACTGAGAAAAATTTGAGTTTTTGGCACTTTTATATAAACAAAGCTTCATTATTTTATGAGAATTTATCTCACTGCACGATCACAACAAGTCTGTATCGAATTTTTCATTACTTTTCTCTTTCATTAATATCGGATTTTCCATTGCCTTAAAAAAACGATTTATCGTTATTGCTACTTCGTTCACCTTTCAAATAGAAAAAGAAAAACTGACTAAGGTAATGAGAACAGCTCAGTTTCTAAACATTATATAGTCTGAAATCATCTATTCTCTTTGCTTCTTATCCACAATATGAATTAGCATTTGTAATTTCGATGAATCTCCAATTGTTGTTTCAGCTACAAAACGTATTTTGTTCTCAACTCATAAAAATATTTTCTCACACTTGAATGGTAAAATTGGCGGATTCTGAAATCATCTTGATCAAAGAGCGAAAAGCCGGTAATATGTCGATATGCTTCTTTTTCATACAACGTTCGACTTCATCGATGAGTTGTTCAGCGACTCTCACTCGTAAACATATAATATCTTCAGGTCGAATAAAACTACCTCCTGTCTTACTATCACCTTTCGCCTGAATTCAACGTTTCACCTATATATTCAAAAGTATATGAGAATATCATGGAAAATCAATGATTTTAGCTTATTACTTTAAATATAAATATTATTTGCTCGCTCATATAGTAAATATTTGCTCATGTGCTTGGTCATCGTGACAAAATTCAAACGTTAAAAACATGTAAGACTCCATCCTCCCCTCATGAGTCCTTACTCTGAGAGTTTATGATTTATAGGTTCTTTTTTTTTACAGATTAGGCGCACCATGCAGAAGAGCATAGATTTCTTTATCTTTTGTAGGTAAGCTTATCGTTTCAATTTTCTAACTACTAATAGGTATGCTTAATTAGTTGATCAAATAATCAGAAAAAAAGATTGCATCTACAAGATCGAGAAGCAGTTTTCAGTGCTTTCGAAAATTCATTAGAAAAAAGTATGAAAATTCATCGCAAAATATGCATCAATTTTCTTTTTTTTTTCGTTTTATACATGACGCATCCTAACGTAGCAGCGATAAAGCATTTGTGAAGGTAGAGAAATGAAAGTGGAAAATTTCGAAACCATTGAGCACTGAGGGCAGTCCTTTGGTTCGACATCCCATGAAACCGTACTAAATTCATTCTCCGCTAGATCACAGCTCGTGTTGGAAATCTTTGGCATGAAGCACTTCTTTGCGACATCTCTGCAACGATATGAAAATGATTAGAGCGTATCGATTGGACTTTCGAAAAACTTTTTGTGGACCATTCGAAGAGCGCAGATGCACTCATTGACTTCAGACTCAATTTTATCTCGTTTCATCACTTTCCGCATGAATTGAGAGCAATTATGCAGCTGATGATAAACATGTATGTGCGTAGGCCATATAGCGTACGCTTGAAGAAATTTAGATGATGGTTTTTCTCCATCCAAATTTTGTCCGTTCAAACCTGGTGCCAAATGCATCAACTTATCCCCAAATAGGCCATTAGTGATGCTTCCGCAGCAATTTCTCTTCTTCATATGACGAATGGATCCCCTAAACCATCATCGTTCATTTATTACGGATACAGCAGTAGATTACCGCATTATATGCAAAATGCTAAAATATTTTGTAGAAGATATGTAAATTCCTCAAAATAGGCTACAAATGAAAGAATTTATTACTGCAACTCAATGTCTATAAATGCTCATCATCGATTTGTATCTTCGGTAATGAGAACAATGTTTTCAGCCTGTTTTCTATTCCTAAAATTCCTGTATGTTTTTAAACGAAATGCTGCGCTTGAATTTGGCACTTTTTGCTCATTTAGATCAATAAATCAACGCCACATTACTGTATATACTTCAGTAAATACCACATTACCGTATATGCATATGCAATCCCGCCTCGTAAGTGTCGCGATCTTCATCAATCGACTTTTTCAGGCATGAAATATAACTTTTTGCTGATTCGTTACGAGTGGTAGTAAAGCATTCATCTGCTACGACGTACTCCTTAATAGAAATGATAATAATAATTGCGCTCTTAGTAGAGAATCAATCAACTAGTACAAAGCAAGTTTATTTTGATGGATCAACGAGAAACAATTTATTAAAATTGAGACTTTTCTATAAAAAATTTTTGGATATCACTTAAAGCACTATAAATGATGATATCTGAGCTAAATTTTTCATTGTGGAAAATTCAAAGTTCCATATCAGAAACCTAAATTTGTGTTAAGCGCCTTATGATCACTATTGATCACATTGAATCTATTGATCATGTGATCACTATTGATCACTATCATTACAAGATAGAATCATTGTTTACTGAAAAGCAGAGTAAAATATAAAATAAAGAATAACGAAAATGAGAATGTTTAGTGAATACCATGATGAAAAAGACGATGATAAGAGTGAATCTCATATCAGCACAAATTTACTGTTGCGAAATTCGCAATGCATCTAGTGAAAATACGCCAATCTAAAATATGAAGGAACATTTAGAAGAACGAGATTGGGGCATCGTAGAAGCAGCGTTATACGTGAAGTTTTTTTTTTTTTTGCGATTTTTTCGCAGACAACTGAGTGCAATTCGCTCAGTCAGATGAAACGTTCGAAGAAGCAAACGATCACCTCTGCCGCTTATGCATTTTTTTCCAAACAGATAACAATAGCTTTTCTATATCAATCAAAGAAAGTTGATTATCATGTCCTAGATTTGCATACTGTGATGGAAAAATTGAGAAGTTTTGGGAGACGTAGGGTCATTTTATCGAATTGCAGACGTCAAATTACAGACAAACGCGAAGGTGCGAAATTCAAGTGCAAATAGTAAAGAACTTCGAGCAGAGGAACTATAAAAGATGTGGCAGAACCGCTTAGTTTTCGAAGGAACCATTTAAAACTTAATGACCCTGAAGAGGCAAATAGTTCGAAATGAGGGTCGAATTGGAAATGTCGTTCTCATTAAAGTTATAACAACATCGCTCATGAATGATATTTTTAGTTGGCTTGATAAGTATAAATATATTGAAAGGCAGTCACGTGTGCAAAAGCTCATATAGAAGCCTCTGGAATTTAGAATATTCTTACCAAGTTTTTTTTTGAAACTCCAGCTGCAAATCTGCAGCTCTGAAATGTGTGACAACCCTCCTCTTCGCTTCCCCTTTCCTCCCCACTTCTTCCGCCGGCCACAAGCACGTCCCCATGATACGCCTCTAATCGCTCCAGCTCGAAAAATAAGCTGGAAGGCTTTAAATCACTGGTGGAGCCTATGATCGGAAACTGTCACATTTTTTTGAACGCCAACCGAATGAAGTATTCACAAATAAACGGCAGTTTTTGTTGATACGTCCCAATCGCTCATACTTCCTGCATTCTTTTTGCATTCGCCGAACTTCGCAAAATCATTACACTTTTCGCAATTCAACGTATTGTACGCTGAACTGAACACATATCTAGCGGAAATTTTGATAGCTGCATGACATTTTTGACCTAATTTAAATCTGAGCTACCCAAGAATTCAAAAGTTTAAAATATGAGAATTTTCTCCTACAGCTAGACTACACTCATCTCTCAAATGCTAATGCACTACAAATATTAGTTGCAATTGAAGAACAGATTATTCAGATTCCTATGGTGTTAGTGCTGGATTTCTTTACAGTCTTCGTTTTAGATATCACTTGAACCTTCCAATGATATTATCTGAAATTCGGTGAAATTGTATAAAGCCGTGCTTTAGGAAGCGTTCAGGAAAACATCTTCTGCTAAAGATCGTGAAACGCTAAGTAGCCACGATAAAAATTTTTGCTTTTCATCTGTAACTGAGTTCGCCTCAATATTTCTTTGAGCCAACACAGAATGAATGAATTACGAATGAAATAACGTTTTTGAACCAACGAAAGTGTATAATAGCATTATTAGTAGTACTAGTAATTACTAGTAACAAATAACAAATTGCAATTTCACAGTATAACAATATAACAGTTTTTAATTACCCAAGTATGAGCTTGATGTGCTATGATTATGGCTCAAAGAGCCAAAACGTCAGCATAAATTATTATTCCATCCCTACTCGACGCATTAAATGGTCATAACCAAAAAAAACTGTTATACCACTATAAGTAAAGACATGATATGCACAAATTTTCATAGACAATTTTCCGAAAGTAGCAAACAAACTATTATAAAGAGATGAAAATGTATACATATATAAATAGATCAAAATCATCCAGTGAATGAAACAACAATAAGCTTCAATAAGAAGAAATTGCAGATCCAATAGAGATTGCAGAAATCGAGACGGCTAATAAAAGCTGAAGAATTTTCCACGTAAAGAAAAGTGTTTGCAATTAGAGATGCCATAATGGGCAATTATAAACTGAAAACTATGAAATACTTTATTCAATTCGCAATTTTAACATATCATTCTCTCAAGGATTGCCAACACAGGAAGATTGGAAAAATCCCCTCTAATTTCGTCACAAACTATAAAATCCAACAAAATTCAACGATATTTCGATGGCTGTAAATCAAATATTTCAAAGAAAAGTGGGAAGAAGTCGTCATAGTGGCACAATAGCAATGTGCACTCATTCCATATGAAATTGCAAAACATCGAAAACGGGTTTTACTGAATCGTTCGCTTTCGTAGCTAAAAGATTGTTCGACAGGTACGATGATTCCAATCGATGAGCAAAACCTCTGAAAGCAGGTTATGAAAAGGATTTAGCTGCCAATCGCCATTTTCAAATCGGCGCATAGATAAGCAATTCGTTGAGTAAATATTGTTGACAAATGGCGACATGAGTTTGAAATTAAAGCTAAAGTAACAGAAATTGTTCTATAACAGACTTATCGTTCAAGTTCTTGGAGTTTTTTCGTCTCAGAAGATTGCTATTCAAACCGAGGAAATGAAATATGAAAAAAAAAACTTTTTTTGATTTCTAAAATCTCGTCGAGAAATTACCAAATTGAAACCTGGATTCGAATAAGAATTCCATTATGGAACAAATTAGAAAATTACAACACGAGATTAGAGATTCGATAAAGAAATGACGGCAATAAGGGTGGATGCGAAAGATTGAAGAACGAGATTATTTGTGCAATGAAATGGAAAGATAAGTAATTTACTGCTGAGAGAACTTTTTTAAGTGAAAATTGGGAAATACACACGTTTCATACTGAACAAAATATTGAATGATATACGTCTGAAAAGGTGGGGCGTTATTTTATTTCTTGAAAAATGAGGGAAATGCGAATATTTTCCGGCTTCAAATTTTGAAAATTTGATCAGTTATCAGTGTTTTCGACGTACGTTGATAAAGTAATATGTATAGTCGATACACTTTGTGATAACAATTTGGAAATTCATGCGCTGTAGATAAGAGACTTGATTTGTTTCTTCGTTCGAAGCGTACCATCAGCGATCATCTAAAGAACATGCGAGGAAATCTTTGTTGTCCTATGAGGAGTCGAATAGAAGATAGGAGGATAAAGGGGAGAGCGTACTGGTGAAAGATTTCAAGAACAACAGAACAGTACTGAGATAAATTTGTGCTAATAACATAGTAAGCATAAATCGAAAGTTCTTGTCAATTCTTCTCTCAATTAAAAAGAACAAAAAAAAGAAAGATATTATCTGCCTTTAAACGTAAAATTTTGTAAGTTGGTTTTCTTTATAAAGATGAATGGCCTCCCGGTTTGTTCCATTATGACGAAGGGGTTAGAGGTTTCATTTGTCCCACCACAAACCACTTCAAATCATAAAAGCATTATGCTCCAGCATATCTGTTCCTCTTCCTATGCACTATGCTAGCATTGCCGAAAACACAGGTCAACGATGTGCTCCATTCACTCAAGCATATAGATGCTGTTGTTGTCCGTTTTATGTGCACTCTTTGCAAAACCTTTGACAACTTGGCCACCTGCTGTTCTGTGTACGTGCAAAACCACTTTTCATCATCCGACTGAGAGAAAAAAAAGTAATGGCAACAAAAGTGCAAATGTTTTTTTTTTTGTTTTTCAGCATCTTGAAAATTTCAACCGGTTGAATCGGTTTACTCATAATCGTAAACTTTTTGTCCTAAGCTTGTTCATGGTGAAGCTAATTGACGTGGAATTTTTGTGTATCGTCCACCTATCAACAAATGCTTAAATCAACCGAATGCTGCGGAACCATTTCGATCCATTGAAGTTTTGCGGTGTATTGTTTCCCGGTTTCCCATATCTATTTGGTAGAAATCGTCGGAATTTTACTATCGTTCAAAAAATTTCCATACATTAGTTATGCAGCAAATATCTATCGCCGAACGTCCCCTTTTGAGCACTTTGAATTTATGCATTAAGAAATTGCTGTTAACCACCTATTTCTTTTGTTTATGGTAAGTTTCCGGGTAAATTTTATTGCTTTGGCAAGTAATGCTGAGTTCCGCAAATGTAAAATATCAGAAAACGAAAGCTGGAAGGATCATTCATGCTTTATAGTCTTTCGTGGTGATTGCGTATTAAAGGTCGCAACTATATCTTTTCGAGGTTCTGACGACGATTAGATCCTATCTATATTCAGCCTGCTTAATCTCCAGTTTCTAGAAAAAAGATTTTTTTCAGTCAACTCCTCTTCTTTGCACTTGTGGTTATAACCGTCGAACAAACAAAAATTTTAAGAAGTCTTCGATACTAATACGTCGTACGACAATTCGTATTCCTCTTTGAAAAGTAGCAAAAAATGGTTTTCGTAATGGCATACATACTGTCAAGTATTTTCTGAAAAAGCAAAATATTTTCCGACGATGATCATTATAAGAGCAAACGCATAAGTTTATTTACTTATTAATTTAACTTCTGATGTTATCCATGCTTCAGTATAAGAGCAGATGTTATCCAGAAATATTGAGTAACATCCTGAATGTGGTTCTCATCAAAAACTTCACATTTATAATCATCTATTCTTTTTGTTAGAACGGAAATATCGAGATAGCATGAATAGTTTGTAGAAGTCAACGGAGAATAAATTTTTTGCAAAACAATTTAAACCTTGGTTCACATACTATGCAAATTTTTGTAACATTCCCAATAAACTCTATTATGCGCCCACCGTTGGAGAGCTCATTCCATTAAACTTTATGGTAATTATACTAATTGTTTCCTAAAATTTTGAACGTTTTTGTTCAGTGGAAAAGTTTGCACTCTATAGTGAGAATAAACGCTGTTATCATACATACCATCAAATATATCGACTGACAAAAAACCCCTCCTTGATGGTCTCATAGCTTTAAAAAATCGATGTATCGATCCAGTACGTATCTCCATTTGTCTATACTCATCATGAATATACTCAATAAAATCCACTAGTATTGTTGTTATTATTGCAATTTTGTGAGACTGCAATATATTAAATGCAATCAAATAAGAAATAGCAGCAGTCTCGTATCAAATGCAATGCAACGCAACAAAAACGACCACCTCCTCAACCACTTCAACATAAACTTCACGTTATGCTCTAGCCGATACTCTTAGGTTTCTTTTAACGCCTGCAAAAGAGATCTATACGTCATTGCTGAAATGCAACGATCACTTAAAAATAAACAGTGAAGTTTAGCTTGTTGGTTTTCTTCTCAAAGCAATGAACGTCCAACATTTCTTTATTGATTGCTCTCATATAAAGTTGCCAATTGTTGCGATAATAAATAAAAATGCAACATTGGAAGGAACGCAACATGCAACTCTTACTTTGCTGATATGATCGCGGGAATGGTTTTTTTAGAAGGACGAGGAATTTTTTAAAAGAAGAACAGTGCAATTCCCTCGTTTTTCCGTAAATCCCTACTAAAAGGGTAGCAAGAGATTTTTTTCCAGCGATTTTTCTCCCAAATAGCACGAGGAAAATTCAAACTGCGCATCAAAATTTAGTCCATTTTTTGTGCGCTAAGAAATGAACCGTGAAAAATGTGCTTTGTAAGTAGAGAAAAGTAGTGGCGGAAGTGAAAGGGGGTTGGGGGGAGGGGGAATGCTCGGTGAACGAAGACAATGGTTCGCGCTAAAATGTTTTCAAGATAAGCTTTTGTCATTTGCTGATCACTTCGGCCACAAGTTGTTTTGATAGAGGTGAGGTTGAGCGCGATAAAAAAAATGAAGCGAAGAAGGATCATCCCTGTGGATATGGGAATGCATGACGTCATGAGCGGAAATGAGTGTTGCTTTCAATCTCAACTCTTGCGTAAAAAGTGCGAGGAATGGTAAGAAGTTGCCAACTCTGTTCATAGCAATGGAATCCCATTCAACAGAAAAAAGCTATGGTCATCGAGTACGTTCTTCATTTTTTTTGGGTACGTTGAATGAGGTCTAACCTTAAAGGATGTGGATTGAGAAGAGAAGCAAGGCGTAATAAGGATGTGACCTGAATTTACAAGTGATATGAGCTGAATGGGCTGAATTGCCTTATTCTGGATGCGTTGATTGTTTTTGTTTCGGGGGGAGGGGGACGGGGCATATCGTATTTGAAGAAATTCAAAACCCTTTCAAATTCTTGTGGTTTGGTATTGCTGCTCTTCTTTTATCGTCCTATGTGTCAATGTCATAAACTCTCTTTCTCCTGAGAGCTACTACTTTTGTCTTTTCTTGGTTTAGTTTCCCTCTTCTCAGTTATAGTTTCTTCTATATCTCTACTTGTGGCCTGGTCTTAGCGATGGTGCTAGGCTTAGCAAAAGATCTCTCGTTATTAGATAACCGTCTTATTAAACTCCCACTTTAGTATATGCTAAAATTCATTGTGCTTTGAGGAGTGCTGAAAAGACTGCCTAAATGATTTATACAATGGAGCATTCGATAGCGTTAAAGTTGAGCAAAAACGAATGTGAGTGAAATCACGTGAGGAAAAACTATATGGGTTGATGAGTGCTCTCTGAGCTTCTCGAAAATTTTTGCACAACTGAGTCTAGTTTTCTATCTGACGATCATTGCCACCTACACTTTTTCAAGCAGTTCATTTCACATGATTTACGAATGCGTATTTTTTTGGCCGCTAATGACGGATATAGTTGATTGTGGCCGATATGCGCATGTTACGTATACCATAAAAATATTACTAAGAAATACACATACAATAAAAAAAAGTATTGCTAGAGCCGCTAGACTACCCATTACATAAATTGCCAATAAAAAGTACATCTAATAATATAGCTTTTTTTTCTGAAATTCAATTCTTCCACAAAGGAGTTGTTCTTTATGATCCATTGTTGTCATATGCAAATCCGATCAGTTATGGATGTACGAAAATCGACTTTTAACACACTCATGGTCTATAACCGTTCCCGAAAGTGGGTCGTTGCATTGCCCCAGTTAGAGCTATGCACAAATTTCCGATGTGTTGCGTGCCGACATTGATGGAAGTTGGGGGTCTAGAAATAGAATGAGAGGGTTTTCAGGTTTGTACTCCCTTATCAATGAACCTTGGTTCAATCTAATAACGGCTAAGCATGGTGAAAATTGCAATGCGTTCTGAAGATTCCGTTGTAACAATGATCGTTTCGAGTATCCAATTCCCTTTTCCCGGCTAATCTCTTTTTAATTCAATGCTATCGGCATTGCTTCAAATCTTAATACTTCACCAATTTTCAAAACCAATACTTTTGAAAGTGGAAACGATGAGTACATTGAAAAAATTTTGGATAGAAATGAACGCATGCATCATACCAACTGCTCGCTTACGTGGTTTTCTACTTCGGCCCTCAAATCGACCATTTAGTTTAGATAAAAAGCTAGCGAATGATGAAATGCGCGCAGTAATCTTGTCATTTCTTTTTAAATTCAAACGCTCATACGAGCTTTCCACAAAGGAATGGTCCTCTATGATCCGATTGGTGCGATATATATGCAAGGCATGAAGTTGGGATAACGTGCACTGCATGTGCAAATTTATGAGTACGCTTAATAGCAGGGAAATCATTCTGTCGTTTCCTAACGCATCTTATGATCAGTTGATCTTTTTTCAATGGTTTTGCGTATCGTTCTTCCTAGCATACTTCAGTAATCAACATTCATTTTGTATTCATCGAATGCTCTGTAGGAACGATTATTACCTCGTTGAATTTACGGTGATTTCGGATCGAAACTTCTGGATTGTCAACTAATTATGTTTGCCTGGTAATCGCTGCTTTTCGATCGCTCGAACACCTGTATTTCAGCTCAGCATTTGCTGAGCTGAAAAAGGCCAATTTCCTTAAAAATTCAATCTCAGTGCGTAAAACTCAGGAAATCCGTCCAGAAACTACCCATTTGAAGAAAAAATTTGCAAAATCTCCCTCTGTTTTTTCAGGTCGACAAATTCTGATGCAGCGATCAAATAGGTTTAGCAGTTCATCGAGAGTTCAATGAATATTTGCTTGCGACAAAAAATAATTATGTCTCTTTTGACGAAAATTTTAACTTATTTTATAGAAATAAATATAGAATTCTTTCAAAGCTTTTCGTCTTAATGAGGATTGAGATAAACAAAATAAAAATGCTCACGAAAAAGCCGATGCATCTTTTGCGCTTTAAAATGAAGCTGGAACAGATTGGAAAATTCAGTCATAAAATTTTCGAAAAAATTGCTCGCAAAATTTTGCAAGTGTCAATATATGAACAGTGATTCGAATGAGCGCATCAAATTTTAAAATCTACAATAACATTAAACATGCGGCAGATATAGTGCTGAAATATTTTATGAATAAAATGCAAAACCTGAAAGATATATTCGCATCTGAAAATTGCCGCTGGCAATCATCGACTCTTCATGTGGGTGATTCGAATAAAGAGTAGATTTCAGATATGCGTAAACGATGTTTGGATAGTGATGCAGATAATACCAAAAGTTTTTTGAAGTTCAATCACAACTGCAAGAAGTGCTTGCTAATTCGATTTTTTCAGCTGCCAGTATCAGATACTTTTACACATTAAGAGAAAGCAATCCAGCGAGACATTGCATCTACTAACTGAAATACATTTCCCTACAAAAAAATCGATCAAATCATTTGATCTCGGTTTCATATTGAGTGATCTTTCATTAACGCATTTACAGGCGAATGACATAGTATTTTTCTAAAAATTTCTCAGTTTTCAAAGTTTTTCTCAGTTGCAACCAAAAATAAAGTATAGAATCCTTCAAAGAGAATTTCTTTCCACAAGATGACCGCGCCTTTTGTGATAGTATAGGAATCGCGATAATGTTTTTTAATCAATCTGATGGATATAACGTATGCAGAATCTACCACTTCATCCGCTATGATCGCCGAATTTTCTTTTTTTCTTCTCAAATCAAACGATCCCTCTTCTTCTTTCCCCAGAACACCTATAAATAGACCTAAAATTATTAGTGGTCAGAAAGCGATTTATGCAGTCGAAAATGAATTGCTATATTACATTATGGTTACTTAGTTGATTGATGGATTGCAACATCTGCTGCCATTCACGACTAACTAAACATTGATGTAAACCAGTTGTTTTAATCGTTGATTGAATACACATTGATACTGCATAAACATAAAAGCACATTCGAGGGTTTGTGCTTTATTCCAGGTTGTCCAGTGAGCACCCCTTCTAAAGTAATCTACAAAGAAGGCAGCTGTTACTACAATGCCCTTAATTACTCAGTCACTGTTTTGCATATCCTTCTTATTCGATACATGCGATTGCCTAAACCATTCTCCAATTCAGTGCCCCTTTCTATATGCATTGATCGTCGATTAAATGTAGTCAATGTCTTTTGATAATAATAGAATTAGAAATAATACAAACAATAAAACCATGGAGATCGTCGATTCTAAATACTATTTTGCGTCGTTCGACTAAAATTTCATCATAAAACAGCGATTACTCACAGTGCTCGAAGGGACAGCCGGACGCCACTTATTTCACCGATTGTTGAAGCATGCGGTAATCGCATAGGGCGCAATAATAGTCTAGCAATCGCGTGAAGAACGTTTTTGGTGCACCTTTTTCCTTAACGAATATTCTTCGCGATCACAAATGTGGTGCATAATTTGGCATTTAATGTCTTCTACATCAAAACAGCCTTCAGTAAATGTGCGAATGAATAAAGCATAATGAAATAAGTGCGAGTGATTAAAACCATAATTGTGGTATGAAATATCCTATTGGTCTAAGAAGCAAATCCGCTTCTGCAAACACTTCACGGCATCTTAGGACAACTTTATTTGCAACGTGGAAAAGGATTATCGAGGAATAGATCTCTCATCGATTTGTACAATTGAAACTCTACAGAAAGAAATTTCTCGACTAAATTTCAGAATCATCGAAACAATTGCAAAATATTTCCTGAATAAACGGAAAATTTCTTAGAATTGTGTTAGCATTTCATTGTTTTTTTAAAATGAGAAAAGCAAGCAAATTCACAAGACAATATGCTCAGCAAAATAATAGATTAGTACAGCAGCACATTTGCACTACGCATATGCTATCTAAGAATGACGGTCTGTTGAAAACGTCAGCTGATTATCGAAAAAAAACCGTTTTCTTAGTGCTTGATCTAAAGTAGGCGGTGCTATCGGTTGATTGATATAAAAGAATTTCAAGAAGATGCAAAACGGCTGTCACATCGACATTGAGCTTTTCCTCGTGCTGCAACAATGCTCGTTCTTCAACGATGCTATTTACCTTTGTTTGCTTTCCACTTAAGTTCACCAATTCCTTAGATTCACACATACATTCATCGCGTTAAAATGCTGAAAACTTCATAAATTTTAATTTTATTCCATTATCTCTAGTTATTTCGTTGCTTCTATTGATAGTTCCCACCGTATCGTTTCCATAATGACAAAATGTTTCGTAGGAATTTCATCGAGAAAAGCAATCAACTTCATACAAAAATTTTGTTTACTCAATTTCAGACATCACAATATTAGTGTATTTTATCAAAACCATCCAAAGTTAATGTGGTTTTTATTTCGGGTCCTTTTCTTGGCATTTGAATTGATGACCTTAGCAGTGAAAAATGAATTAGAGGTTTGCAGGAAAATCCCTCTTCATGTGTTTTTTTTTTGGATATCACCATCAATGGCAATCTGCTAGTTGCTTTATATTTGTATTCTTCTGGAGATTTCTTGTCACTTTTACTCCACGCATCCGAACCATTCATAATAACGTACATTTCTCTTTTCCTTGCCTACTTTATTCTCTATTAGAAATTTTTGCAGTAATAAATTTTACTGCTGCAAAATTACAGTAATTAATTATTACAGTATTACGGTAATTAGAAATTAGAGTAATAATAAATTTACTTAAATTCGATGTTAGGAAATAATATATGCTATGATCGCGGCGTAATAGTAATCAACTAAACAATGACTTTAAAATTCGACAATATTTCTTTAGTCTACTTCATATTTGATATCAGCATCGGTATTATGGTGTCTGCAAACATTAGCGTACACAACCGATTCGACAACTTCAAGCGCTCTCATCAATTTGGAATGGGAAAAATTTTTTGAAGTTTTCTGGATGAATTCTCCAGGAAGATCTGGGAAATCTCAAATGCTCAGATTTTTTTCCGTTTGTTCGACTCTTCAACAAATGTGGAAAATTTCATGCAAACAAAAATGCAGTTAGCGCCTTTGTAAAACGATTCTATACCCGATGAGATAAACTCTTATTATTGCTCTCCTCAAATTTTACCACCCACTCCCATCTAAATATTTTACTAAAGAGAAGTGCCGACTTCTATAACCTTATCAGCTGCATTTCACTATAAAACTACTTCAATTATTTCTTCCTCAAATGTGTTTAATCAAATCATTACGTCCGTAATAAAAACAAAAACTCCTTTCTATGTGGTCAATAAATTTTGTCATTCGCAACTTTGCTTTAACGACCGCTATCCATCGCCGTCAGCGGAACAACAATTTGTCTATAGTTAAAATGTGCTAAGCCGATAATGAAACAGTTAATAAACCTGCAATTTCGTTTGTTTTCTTCTTTACCGCTCCGCATTTCGATCCATACATCCTTTGTAATATTCGATCTATCTTCGTCTCGCTTCGCAATGTTTGATCCGTCGTCGTTTAAATAGCTTTGGCTACTCGATGAAAGCTAATCCAGCTGTTGCTTCGTAAAGCTTTGTCTGCTTGCGAGGCACTCAAAGCATACATTACAAACGTACAGCTAATAACGTAGCTCTAGCCATTGACCAGTCAGATCATTGGCTCCTTAACGTTCGTAAGAATGGACTACTCTAATTCAAGAGCCCATTTAGCTTTCGTAATAGATGTTCCGTTTTTTTTCAAATCCTCAATTATTTTACAAACGAAGAGTAATATTGACTTGATGCAATAGATGCGAACTTCACAACTATCATCATCATAGTCTCGGAAGGATCAAGAGCACATGAGCTGGGCTCTATTCATATTACAAATAAGTCTAGATTAACAACTATACAACGTTCGTTTTTCTTTACTAGAAAACAAAGAAACGTAATCTTGTTATATCCTTCAGATAGCCTTTCAACCATTTTTTTTGCGTGATTTTTCCTTGATGCATTTATCGTTGCATTAACAGAGGTAACGCTTTCCGGTCTAAATGAAAATCGCCCTTTTTCAGTCCTTTTCATATAGCTGTTGGAAACATAGGCATCTTTTGTTGAACTCTGGCATATCTTTATGGATGTATATCAGTGCATGTTTGTTTATTTGTCTCTCAGCTTATCCCACCTACTGATTTGGTAAAAATCGGAAAACCGGAAGCATTCAGTTGAAAACACTGCAGACCAAAGCAACGAAAACACTGCTGATGGTAGTTTACGTCATAATTGTCGCTGATTTATGAGTATATACATGCATATGTATGTCTGTCTGCTTGGGCATTTCATGAGCAGTAAAAGCTAGTGCTGCGAATTTTAGTCATTTTAGTCACCACCGAGGAAAAAGCCAATATGTCAAAAGTCAAGCTGGTTCATCAAGAGCGAAACAGCTTATAGCGAATGCTTCAAGATTTGCACAAATTTTTGCGCCATTTGAGTCAAAAAAAATTTTTTTTTCGCAAAATTCCACGAGCAGTCGGATAGGATCACTGCAATATTCAGCGCCTTGGACGCCGTGGACGCCTTGGACGCCTTGGACGACGATTTTTGTGTGGCGAAAATGGCTGTGTTAGTTGTTTGCATAAAACATGAGGCCACATTACAGATTTCAATTTCAGGTTTCAGTTGCATAAAACATTTCGCAATGGTGAATACAGAGATACTAAAGGCACATACAGCTCAGTATAAATTAACAAAGGAAACCGCTGGTGAATATCACAAACAGTAAGTAGTATTTTTCTCTAATGCACTATTTGCAAGAGATAACACTTTGTCAATTTTTTGATCTTTGAATAAAATGTTTGTTTTTTTTTGTATTATCAGTCGATGGTATTCGAATGTATTCTAATTTTTATTTTTTTAAATCCTCTCTTCTTTTCTCTCCTAAAATTTCGTTTGAGAGAAATCCTCGCATTCTTCTATCGTATTGCAATTTGTGGCGAGTAACACTGAAACAATCAACTAAACAAATATATAACATCAAAATTGCATTTAAACTGCAAATTGCAAAACGATAGAGCTGCAAAGATTCAAACTTTCATTCCCTTATATTGCATATTGACATTCATTCATAAATCTTTATCTATTAGAATGAAGCATCTAAACCTTTTGAATGCTTATTCTGATGCAAAATTATCAGTCATTTCTTATGATGATATATTTTGAGCAATCCTAGAGACTTATATAGCAATCATAGGCATATTCGTAGTGGTAGGGTTTTGCAATGCTCAAGGGAAACTCCCATTGATTCCTGCATCAGAAACAAATAGTCAAAGCTATCTCTTTATCATGTTATAGAAAAACACCTCAAATAGAATTACTAGATCATAACTTTCAATTATCACTTGTTCACAGTTCCTCATGTAGTTATAAGTTTAAAAGATTTGTAAATTAAATATGAATGCCTTTCCAGACTTTTTATAAAACATCCCGACATGGCGACCTATTATGATGCGGAGGATCTGGATCCGGACTCAATCCCGAAATCGCAAAAGTTTATCATGCATGGCATGTCTGAGTTGCAATTCTTCTTCAAGTTGCCACAGGTGTTTGATGATGAGCGTAAATGGCGGTCGGCACTATCGTCCTTCAAAGATCAATATGAGGATGTTGGTGTCCCTATGAAAGAGTTCAACGTAAGTCTAAAATTGGTGCTTCTATCTTATAGACTGCAAAAGAAGAACAATAAGAAACGAGTTCCAATAATGAGTCTTAGCTGAGTATATATATATATAGTTTAAAATTTGAGCATTTCATTAACCCAAAGTTTCTTTGAATAACACAAATAAATCGTATGTAGGAGGAAGAAAAGAATATGAAAGATAAAGCTTGAGGTATTTGAAAAGATGATGGGAGATTTCATGGGCAAAAATACCGGGCCAAAATTCACCTCAATGTTATATCGCGTAGATGAAGGTGAATTGCCTCATCTTATCAGCTTGAAACTAAAGATTTCTAAAAAGTGCATCAAATTTTCGAATCTTTCTCCTTATTGAGGCCCGAGAGGCTTTTCTTACTTCAACTAGCTCATTCCTGCGGATACTAGCAAATGTTGTAATATGGGTGAAATTGGCGGTACCAATTGCAACGTGACCTCTCAGGAAAAGCTATGGCAGTCAAATTATTCGCTCTTCGTTGCCCTCTTTAGGCGTGAGAGATACCGGAACATTTCAGACCCTCATCTTTACAATGGTCTTTGCAACAACTCGTCTCCTAAAATTTTTTAGCAGATGAGCCAGGTGTGCTTTTTTTAAAACACCTGTGGAACAATCGCATCATACACTGCCCCATCGTATCTTTCCTTTGATGTATAAGGATATCCGACAACATTAATGAGGCGTAAGGTGAATACGCTTTTTTTTAGAAAACAACGGACGCATTCCTAGCAGCAATGGAAAAGAACGCAGGCGGTGTAACAGCAGAACAAAAGACGAATTGGGAAGCATTGCTCGCAAAAGCGTATGCCGACATGAAATCTTGGGGATGGTATTGAAACTTAACGCATAATCTCTAGGTTACCTGTCCACACCTGCGAAAGAACACTGCAACCGCTTTAGTATTCGCACTCAACCTGGTCGTTAACTCATCAAAAACGAAGTCATTCAGGTGTGAATCATTGTAGACTACTGAGCAATGAGGTGAATATTTCTTGAAGAAAGTAAGCTAATATTTGGCCACTTTTCGTCGACTTTTTTTCCTGTGGATGGAGAGAAAATTAGGGATGATGGATAGATACCGCCTTCATTGAGATGTTCAACATGTGTTTGATGATCAGTTCCCTTGTAAATGCATTCATAATAAATTCTAAAAGCAAGCCCTCGAATCACATTCAATATTGTTTTTTCAATGGAACGTCGGATAGCTTTTGAAATGAAGTCACCTTACATACATTTGCAATAAAAAGAGAAGCAGCAGTGCATCAAATCAGGGATCCCTCCAGAATGAACAGTATGTTCCATTTCACTCCTAATTTATTGCTGTTTAAGTTAAAAATACTCCTTCCTAAATTTCTTTTGCATAGGTAAAAGAATATATCATCTATTTCAGTTAAAATACTTTCAAATTTTGTTCAGTGCTGAATTCTGCCCTTATCGAATAGACACATCAATACATATCTTCACTACGAGAAAGAACAGTCCTTTATTTGTTATAGAAAACATGGAAAAGGCGGCCGAATGCAATTCGAAACAAGGATGAAGTTCAAAAAAATTAACTACAATTTGTCTTTTGTTATGGGCGAATGCGAAATTTCTTCGAAAATTTTCAGCAGTTTTCGATTATGCTTGCAACTTTGCCATTTTAAAGTGAAATTTGCATTGTGAGAATGAATTAAGAATGAATTTGAATATATCATATATTTGTATGAGACTCTGAAGTAAGGATTTTTCGGCGATAATGTATGAGACTCTGAAGTAAGGATTTTTCGGCGATAGAAACAGGCGTTACGCAGCAATTCTCGATTTTTTAAAAAATCAAATTGCGCTCATTTTGCATAAAAGGCTAATTGCAATCATATCCAGTAGTTTAAGTGGCACATCTAGTCAATCTGGCGTCAGTATCTTTCGCTTTCAAGGATCCTTCAACTATTTTTTAAATTCTTTATAGGATGCATAAATGAGATGTAAAAAGCTTCACATCTTTTGACCGATCGTATTGTGCATATTTCTAAAATATGCTTGACTCCATACTCTAGACGAATTTGAATGAACCACTTCGCAGCGAGTGTCAGAGAAATTGGTGTAATTGGTGGTTTTTGAAGAGCTAGCTCATTATATACATAGCCTGCTGAAAATTTCTTGCAAAATGGTTCACTAACATGTTTGGAGAGTGCATAAAATCAAATTTACCTAATGCGTATCGTATGCATACGATCGATGATAAAGAGAAGAGGAAAAGAATACACTACAAAGAAGAGTAAAACAACAAAATGAAGGTGCCTAAAGAAGGGAATTCATCATTGATAAGTTCGCAGTGTTATCCACCTCTCAGGATGAATTCACCAACGAGTTAACTTCTAAATCGCCAAAACAATATAACAATGCTTGCCTTGTTGCCGTCCTCGGTTGCAATGCAGAATCAAAGAAAAACTGAGGCTTTGTGGATTTTAAATGACGTGAATGACGTGGAAAACAATAAATTTAGTGGATGTGTTGATTCCTAGCACCTATCCGCACACAGCATAAATTGAGTTTTCTCACCTCGGATCACATACATATTACACAAACTCATGTCTTTGTTTTTATAGCAATTCACAGTATCATATGATTAGAAAGCCTACAAATCAAAGAATGTTTACCATTGCAACGAATGCAATAGAGCAGAACGATTCGAAAGAGCAACGAAAGCAGTACAAATACTATTTGTTCACATGCAACACTGTGTTACTGTCTCTTCGATGTTACTATTTGAAAATCACTGAATTTAAAATAACGAAAATTTTTGCATCTAGTGGTTATTAGATGAACCCTGTGCCAACTTTAGAGTCAACTTGTCATCTCCGAAGGATGTAATATACAACTGGTCTGAGTGCAGTCTACGATATGCTGAAGTGGAAGGATGATTATTACATAGATAATTTATTCATTCTTTTACCTATTCACCTTTTTGTTTACTTATTCTTTTATTTGTACATTTAATTACCATTTCATCGCCTAACTAGAACCAATGCATCGGTACACAGAAACATGCGTTTACTTGTCTCTCATGAATTTGCCTGCAATAATGGCCGAATTATAGTATGTAATGGAAGCGCACCTTTACATGGTTACTTATAAAATGATTCTTTATATTATGGTTGGGATGAAATAGGAATTTTTTGCTAGTTCACTAAAAATAACTTGCTAGCTGTCACCATATACCTTACGTTCATTAGTTTCTCTAATGGAAAAAGAGATGAAAACAGATTTCATTCTCAGAAATCAGCTAAATATAACTAATTCAGAAATGCCAACATAAAGCTGCTAATCAGATTAAATTCTATTCATCACACAATTGCATAAACGAAGTCTGTGAAATATTACTCTAAATGTCAATCACATGCTTTTGCATTCACAGTGGAATTATCGTTTTTACGCCATTTTGCATTTTCGCATCATAAGGGCGCACTGCGACAGCTTCTTGTTTGTGCTCGTGCACATATATCTTGTATTTGGTTGGTAATCTTAACTCGGAAACCGCAGAAGAAAGAATAGCGAAATTTAGAACTTATAATGTGCGTCATATGGGCAAAATTCCCGACTTTTTTTAGAAAGGAGCAGTGAAAATGTTGGTCGAAAAAACTTTACGTGCATTTTGGCACCTTCAAATGCACTTGATTTCGTAGCGATTAGATGGCGGAAAAATTAACTTTTTCTTAGAAGACTTTCACCGCCGCTGGAGTCAGTTCAGGTATGAAATGTTTGTTTATTCTGCATAAACATTGTTTAGTAGCATAAATTTTTGCACTGCATTTGCTGAATGATGAAAACGAGCAAAATACAAAAAAAAAAGGCGCACTGTGCCAGTCCTTTTAGTATGGCTCTTCTCCATTTATTTCTTTTTAAGGTGTCATAGAATTATTCGCATCCAACACTGAGTGAATTCTTCAGTTTTTAATGTCATATAGCTGCTATTCTACTACTACTAGCAAAAAAAATTGCTTGGCTGCGTCGTTGATTCTTGCCTGAAAGAAATATCCTTTGAAAATGCATGAAACCCGAACATATATCTTAAAAAGTAGGCAGTATTCCCCATCATGATCAATTGAACAGTGTAACATTCTCAAAATAATGCACTCTAATGATTTAAAGGTAGCTGACATGAGAAAATCCAGCAACACCTGAGAAAGTGATATCAAGTTAATTTTAGAATACTTCATTGGGCTTTTTTCTACGAACTTCAAGTTTGAATTTTTAATTTCGAATTTTTTCTTAAGTTAATCAACGTTTAAAAATCTCAAATTCATACCTATATGTTGTTTTATTGGGAAATTTGCAACAACTAATTTACTGCAATGAAGCTATTACTAAGTTTTGCAGTTCGCATGCAAATGCAAAGAACGCCAAGCCCACATTGCAATTGAATGCGTTTCTCAGCGGAAAAATGTCATCAATCGAATTGCCTTCATTGTGTTTCTTCGTTCTTATTCGTTTCACTCATTCGTATTTTTTCCACTCATTTCTTCACGCAAACACCGATCTATTTTGCTTCAATTCCAAAGATGAAACTGCGAACGGATGGCAGCCTTTATTATTCGACCAATCATGCATGTCCATAAATAGTACTTAATATGTTTAAAACAATGAATTTTTCCACTTCAACTCCATGTAACCTGATGAGCATATTGAACATTTATAAGTTGCAGTAAAAAAAAACGCAAAATTGAGGAACAATTTTTCATTCAAAGCGCTAAATTCATGAGAGTAGCTTGAAATGGCGTCTCACAGGTCGAATAATAAAAGTCGACCTCCACAGTGTATCCGAATCAGTGATAATATGCGAAAAATTGTGTGCCATTTTTGGCAAGCAATATGGAGAAAACGGGATTTTTTAGTGAGATTTCTTTATTTCAGCTAAATATCACCAAAATTTTAGTATGAAGCAATATTGCTTATTTTAGCTACAACACAGCAAAGTAAATATTAAAACTAACCGATGATGGAATTTTCGCTGCGACATTTAAATATCATCAGATTGATTCCATTCATGCATATCGCCACCCCGCTAAGGATATAAGACAGATGGTTACGATTTGAAAGGATAGGTTAATGGGTTTCTCAAGGTAGATTGAGGAAGGTAATAAGACAGGTTGTCAAAACGAATTTCTTACCAGCCTCTCTACCACATTTCGGCATTCACTATATGCACTGTGGTATTATGACATTGTCGTCAAGACAATCTGAATCTACTAAATCTTGCAATGTCAAAGGCTGTCTTTGCTAGACGGTGAGCAAAAAAACTGTATGAATATTCTATTAACGTCAGCTGCAAAATAATGTAACATTTCCATATAAAAAGAAACATTTATCCAGCAGAGATGGAATAAATGCCCAAAGAGTGAAAAGAGAGTATTTTCATTTTCTCCTTCATTACCCTCACGTTTTCCTTGCCATTTCTGCTTGTTATTATGTTAGCACAGATTAGCCTATCATTTAGGACTAATTCGTAGAGCTCAGTCAGCATTCGTTTATCCACATTTCGTCGAACGATTTACGAGTTTTTCGCATAGTTCACTTAATAGTCAAAAATTCGATGATTTTAACCTACAATTTATGGCCTATTTATTTCGTTCAGCATATGTTCTCTATGTCACCTCGAATTTGCTTCTTCCATTTTAAACTACCACTGTTGTCGTTTCTCTGCAATTGTAAACGAAGCATTTGTGGTGGAGCCATTGCCAATAATAGTGAGCCAGTTTTTTGCGAGTAACGAAGGGAGATGAGACAATTCTGCGCATTCGGCAGCGGTTTTTTGTCACCAGTGTTTCTTATATGTCGCTGAAATAGCCCGATTGCATAAGATATTAAACGACCAAAGATAATGGGCAAAAAATTTTCGAAATGCGTTCGACAAAGAGTATTTCTCCTGGAGTAAAATATCTCTTTTCATTCTTTTCTTTCCCTTTCCTTTCTATCCTTCTCGTTTACAAACAGGCAATGCCTAACGAACCTTCCGATTCTCATTCCTAGTAACATGCTCATTACTGAAATTGAAAACATGCTGAAGTTTGCCTTATCCGATAGGTTGGCAAACTTTCGAATGATCGCAAAATGTTGATATTAATTCGTTTTTTTGAAGATGAATTCACGCCTCATGTTTGTTGATGTTTTGACTGCAGTAAACCTCCATTTTTGTGTTCAACTATTCAGTATATCTCTACATTGTTTTTGACAGTTTAATGAATTCAAGCAACTTTTACTGCAAGTTTCTTGAATATCTGTTGCTTTCACCTATTATATGCTTCTATAAGGGAATTAACCACCATTTGTAATACAGCATTACAAATACAAACGTTAAAATTTTGAATTCAAGCAACTTTTACTGCAAGTTTCTTGTATATCTGTTGCTTTCACCTATTATATGCTTCTATAAGGGAATTAACCACCATTCGTAATACAGCATTACAAATACAAATGTTGAAATTTTTGGGTCACGAAGTCTGGAATGCTTTAACTTTCATATTAGCAACTGATTAAAATTGATCAACTAATTAATGGAACTCTTTTCCGAGGAGAGAGAGAGAGGGTTTCATGTGATTGCAGTGTGCATGCTTTTTATTGCAAAGCGTTCTCTTTTTCAAAACTCTTACTCGTTTTCATCACGTCACCTAATGAAGTAATGCCATTTTCAGGATGCCATAGCAAATAGGTGCTTCATCAGTGTATTATTGGATCTTCAAATTTACCACATATGCTTGATATTTCTAACTCACATGTGTAAATTATCTAGTTCATTTATATAATATTTGCTGCTCTATATGATGTGTTTATAGCATTCTTTCTCGTATATTCAACGTCCAATTGATGAAAAACTGATTCGACGATTGCGCAGCTAAATAGTGAGATTGGAAATACATTTTGTTTGTGCATCATTTATTTTTGTTGTCAGACGACTGGCACATCGACACATTGACTCTTATACATCCTTTATACCAGCTCATTTCGTCCATTCTTAGAGCACAATTCATTTTCGCTTTTCTAACTTAAGCGTCCAAGCATCTGATATCCGACCTTACAATTTTAATTTCCTATATGACATTATATGTTATCTTTCGCTCATACGTCTAAATTTCGAATATATTCCCGCTAAAATTACCATACCGCTGAGGACTTAACAATAATCAATTCAACAATCTCCTTATTCCTTTTGCAATACGAATGAATAAATCGCTTTGAAATTTGCATTTTATTTTCTTAAGTACAAATCTTGAAGCTGTACTTTTGGTGTAAAGAAGTAAACACATCGGCTATTCGTTTGAATCGATGCCCTCCAAAGTATTATTTAACGATACCGTCAAATTACATCGTTCGACAATGCACACTTGTGCTTCCCTCGCTCAACAATTGCACTTCCTCTATCCTTTTGATGTTACTTGGCGCTGCGTTCATACGTTTTCATGGGAAATGCTTCGCTAACTATTATTCATCAACAAAAATTCACATAATCCAAAGTAAGCATATATTCAACATTTTTGAGTAATGATACAGGATGGGAAAGAAGATGAGAACTGAGAGCAAATAGGCAAATGGAAAGGGAGGAAGTATACAGACCATTTTTTCCTGAAACCTGAAAATGGGGAAGAAAATAGAGGCGAAACAGCTAAATGAATTTATGTAGCAGTTGCTCAGAAAAAATTCAATAATCTAATGTTTTACATTTACAAATTCAACCTCTCTGAAATTTTCTATGAACTGTTGCGTCGCAAATACTTGAAAAAGGCAGTGAAAATAACTTCTCGAATTCTCCTTATTGATCTAACACATTGGGCATAGGTGTAGCAGAAAGGTTTGTGGGGGGAGGGGGAAAGGTAGAGAACAAGAAAAAGGTGGATGGCTTCTTCACAAGCACTGGAGATTCTGAAACGAGTGTCATGTGGCTTAATGTAGATAGCGTTTTGTCGAAAGCAACTTGCTACCGACGTCATAACGACCTCTGAAATCCACATAAATAGTCTTTAATGATTCACTTTACAAGTAGCACAATGTCTTTCTGTTTTTGAGGTGCCGCCAATTAAAGAAGTGATAAAAGCACTTCTATCTTTTATTAGCACTTCTTTGCACCAATTTCTTCATCTTTTGTTCGCTTGCCACTTAGTCCTCCTCAGTGATATTGTTCCTACTCCGATCACTTGTTATTCTTTTCTACTTTCTTCTCTGATAAAATATTTTTTTATTAAAAACTCTTCTTTTTTAGAAATTTCAACAAGTAATTCCATCCATTATTGCTTCATATATCTCCTTGTTCTAGATCATTCTGCTCGGCTTCGTAGAAATGGGAAAGACAATTGAGAAAACAAAATCCTAAAGGCAACGATAGCACGAGCGGCATGCTTTGGTATTTTGTCGCATGTTTTCTCCTATTCTTTTAAGATTATACAAAAGAGTGGGCATGTTGCTATTCGAAATTGCCTATAGTAAGTTTTAATATTTTCCAATTTTTTTCCAACTATAAACATTTATTCATATATATATGCAAAAATATTATTCATAAATTTGAAAGATTTCAGTAAAAGGAAACATCATTCATAATTGAAAGATTTCAGTAAAAGGAAACATCATTCATATTGCACTGGTTAGTCCCATTTTAAAGAAATGTTTTATCTCGAGAATTTGTTTCTAAAGCTTAATAAATTGTTCTCTAAACTATGAAATAACGTTCTATAATTTTACACTTATTGTGTGTTTCAAATTTAGCTTTATAGCGTCAGAATTGAAAATTTACGTTTCAGTAGTTTTAAGCATGAATTTGCCTTGATTCTATTTCTTCCGGCCCGATTTCTTATCCTTTCATTTGATTTCCACTCAATCGTTAGTGATTGTAACTAGTATAAAACGTTGCTTTATGCACAATGATGAGAGTAGTAATAAATAGAACGTTGAGCTTTAATTTCTTTTAAATTTCGGCTGGGCAGTTGATATGAATGATGTTTCCTTTTACTGAAATCTTTCAAACATATGAATAAAATTGTTATAAATACAAGAATAGACTCGCTGTCGTCCCTAGTTGATCAATGAAAGTGCTGGTTGTTGGTATGGCAGTGGTTCCCAGGGTACATTTTCAAAAATAGAAAAATTATTCCGTTCTCGGCTATCTAGGAATAACTAATCCATCATCGAATTTTGCATCAAGCGCTACTGTTCTAACCAGTGCCATTCCCATCGCTGAAATTATTGATAAGAGAGCAACGCATCCTCGAATCTCTTCAAGCTTGACGAACTTTGAAAGCAAGATTCAAAATCGAGTGAAGAGTTCTTTAACCACATCCTATCACCTATCGACAAAGATATCGATATTTAATTATTCATATTAAAGAAGTTATCCTCAAATATGCCAATTATCTCGTAATTAGACGGCACTTATTTACAACCCTAAATTACACATCTCGTTTTTGAAAGTTGAGAAGATTACAGCATAGGTTTATTTCAACAATAATTTTACTCGACTTAATTCATCTCAGTCTCCCTACTCTTATCTCACGCAATATGCCCATCACCAAATAAATGCGTTAAATTTTATGTTAAATGTGAAATGCCATCATGAAATTGACTCATCAGCTATCGCCTTAAGCGCGTTATTTCATCAGTGACTATGAATCCTTTAAAAGCTATAAAGCAAATTTTTCTTATCAGGTGGTCTAATTTTGTACAAACAATTTGCATATTTATACGGCAAGTTATCAAAATATCTATTATTTTTATTCGACTTATATGTTAAGTGTATTTGATGAATTGAAAATTTATGACTTTTTTTAGAGAATTTCCGTCACTTTTAACCTGATCTTCAATAAGAATCAAATTAATGGAAGTTTAGTTTATGAACCTTTATGTTATAATTTTATATAAAAAGAATGAAGTGAGAGGTCGTTCATCGTGCCATATTTTTCGTGTTATCTGAAGTGCTTGTTAAATGCGGACATTGAGTCCATCGTAGCGAAAGGTTCAATTAGCACATTCTTCACGCTGCAATAATATGATAATTGTAGTGGTAAAAGGAAAGTGGCTATTCCTTTTAAGATACTCTTTGGAATATTAACGGCCATTTGATGATTTTTTTTTAGATCCCTGAGGGGAAAACTGTAGCAGTTTGAAGCTCTTAATGCTCTAGAACACTAGATATTGCTTTATGGAAATGGTGGAGATGATGCCGGAAGAGCGCGCGAGGTATTCACTTTCAAAAGCCATCACTATAATATAAATAAATTATATCGAATAATACCTACATATTTTTAGTGGCAAAACCCACCAACCAACCAGTGTAAGATGAAATTCTCATCATTCCGAAACACTTGCAAATTTCTGAACTGTATGAACATGTGCAACTCTATTTGAACCTTATGGGCCCAACTGAAATATGATACGAGATATCTAGATGAAATATTCTTTAAGTGACATATTATACTCACTAAATTTCGTAGCCTTCGCCCTAGATGTTCTCGATTTGAAAATGTTAGAGAGACAGACGGGCGCAAGTACCCACTCATACGTTGACAGGATATCGTTCAAACAACTCTGCAGAGCAACTTCTTAAGCTAAGTGTTTGAGTGGATTTTCACGGTGAATCTATGTGCTATCTCTCTATAAACTTCTTCAAAGAAAAATCCAATAAAATCTGAAAAACAATAATGACTTCGCTTATATTAACGAAAGAAAAGTTCCTCATAATTTGTACTAAAAACTGCAAGCTTCACTGGTACTATAATCAAATGGGCGATTGCGAAGTGTTCATGCTTGCTGCGAAATGGGTTCCATAAACATATCAATAAGTGTCCATATTTGCTACAGATATAAAAGTTATATAAGCATATGTGGTCTAAGTTCCTGGAATACATCAGAAATCCATTGAATTTTCCCGTAAAACAAATGAAATTGCTTCAGTGGGCAGCAAATTCAGCAGGATAGAGGTTTTAAATGAATCATTTGTTCATGTGAGAAGCGCCTGATAAATAAAGCAAACGTTAGTTGACACATAAGGTAATTCGATATTTGCTTAAATAAAAAACGCTTAATTTTATTCGCCGATCTTTATTTGCCGTCGTTCCGCAGCAATGACGGCATTCGCCGATCTTTATCCGATGTCCTGAATACTAAGGATTTTCTCAAATGGCCAGATTTTTCACGGCCTCTCCGTCCTCCATCTTCTTGTACGAACTTTGTCTTAACCGTTCACAAAATGTTGCACATAATTTTTGCAATTCCATTCTATTTTATTGAGTGGACTATCTCAGAGATCACCATGGGCATTGCTATATATTTGATGTTTGATTGTTAGCTTGTTGCATGGGTATACCAAGTGGAATCTTGAACGATGCGTTTCTTGTTTACTGCAATTTGCAATGAGTACTCGTTTTATGTGCAAGTTGAATAGAAACTGACATATGTGGAATCATCGACGCTCTGCATCGAAACCCATAAGGAAGGGCAGAACACGGCTGATCGGATGATTCCTATTATGGGTAGCATAGTTAAATCCTTTACGTTAATTCCTTTACTTTACTTCTAGGCAGCTCATGACACTGGAAAGCTGATAATGTTCAGTGGCTTGACCAAGTCGTCACCAGTCATCATATCTTGATCACTGATTTGTCGATGATCAAACCATTGATCGGTGGAATTTTTATCATCGACGATACCCACTCTTCACTGATTGAATAGAACGATGAGCCAACGTAAATTTTAAAGGAGCCACTATTTATAAAGATAATGGTGGTACCACCTGAAACTTATTACTTCCATCCATTTGAAGTACATCAGGTCATATTCACAGAATTCCTGGAAATTTTTGGATTATTCGCTGAGCCGAGCTCGAGTTGACGAGCAAAAGAATCTGCAATTCGAATTTGCCTTGAAAGATTATTATATGCTGGGAAACATAGCTGATTCGAAGAAAAGAGCAAAGAAGATCATGTTAAAAGCGACGCGTAGGTAAGAATATTATCTTATAATGATGCATATTGCTGATATTTTGATGTCTCAAATTAGCTGCAATATCTTAGTGTATATTCACCAACATTCTGTAGCGTCTCTTTAAGAACTATGTCATTAGTTTCATCATCACAGTTGTATTTTCAAAATGTTCTTTTCGCGTTTTCTTTTTTTTTTTTGCATCGAATCAATCCAAATCATGTGATGCCATTTCCAACATTAAAAAAAAAAACTTTCTCGATGTAATTGTATTAGTTGGTCTTTGTTGAATGGTTTACAATTACATCTTCTTTAAGGATTCGTCGAATAGATGAGTGTCAAGGATTGAAGAGCAATTTAGGCGGTTATTTATTGCAAAATGAGCTTTGATTTGCAACGGTACACAATGCTAAAACCTTTTAAAGAATCAACTATTGGATAGAGGCTTATTTTCGTCGAATTATTCAGTATTTATTCTCTTTAGAAATAGTTTTTTTTTTTTGCGCAACCACCTACAATATATTCGACGCCCAAATCGTGCGCAAGTGCATTTCTGGATGCTCGCTTCGACCAGTATGTATGACAGCCAATATATTCATATGCAAATTGCTTATTGTAATGCATTGCAATATTGTTATGCTCAACAATTTTTTTTTGCAATTTTTTACAATATTTTTGCATCTTCGAGGATGTAAATTTTTTAATTTGGATTGAGTCGCCGGGCTACTGAAAATCTGAAAGTATTTCATATTTACGTTAGAATCAGAAGAGGGGAGAGGGGATGTATGAGAAGGGATAAGAAAATGATTGTTGCTTTGGCAGAGTGCAGTTTGATGCATCCTACTAACAAAGCCGTATTCACCGGATTATTTCGCTGAAGTACCACCTATGCAAAAAAAAGAACATCCACAAGAATGCCATTCGTGTCAAGCTCATGTTTGCATTTCGCCCCTCATTTGTTTCCGATCGTCGTGTTGACATTGTCAAAATTAAATATTTCTTCTTGCTTTCCCTCGTAGCATTTTGTCGTTCTCTTGCGCAAAATTGCCACCTATATTTGTGAGATTTTCAATGGCTACCATCCGTCACCTCTTCCCCTCTCTATAAAAATTAAGGCCTCATATAGACTTATTGGTCTTCAGTTGAGTCGTTCATGATTTTAAATCTCATAGTTTATTTAAGTGCACTTTATATAACAGAATTGAAATTGCACAACAAATTTAGTGCGTAACGCAAGCCTTTATAAATGTTAGAAAAAAAATTTCCAGAATTTGTTACTGCAGCCAAAAATTGCGTGTTGGCGTTCACTCAGTCAATGGCAGATGAAGAGTGGGAAGTGAAGATTATTTTTAATATATAATTACGACAGCTGAAAAAAAAAATGAAAAACTTTTGCAAAAATTATACTTTTCGCCTCTTGCAACGAAAGTTATGAAAGCGATATTTTTCGAATCCGAAATCATCAGCTATTAAACTCTCAAATTACAAAGTTCAACTCGTAGTAGGTGGCTTTAACTGTTGTCAGCGAACCAACACTAATAAAAGCACACTTATCACTGATAAAGAATCGACTGCTAAACAAAGATATAACTCGTAAACGCAGATGGAAGTGTGCGTGGCCACGCTAAGTTTAATTGAACGACAGAAAACAAAAACGTCAGAAAAATTCGGTTTTTAAGTAGAGCTCGTTCTAAAGCGTTTTTGAAAGTTAGCACCTCAAAAAACAAACTGTTCAAAAGTCACATCCTTGTCAGTTCATATATGTCGGCTTTGTAGTTTAAACTCTAGAATCATCTAAGTTAAAGTGACTAAATTTGATGCAGATTACTTAACTATATGGCAATCATCCATGACAATGTCAATTTTCAGGTTGACCTATTGAGTTATTTGCTTGAATGTTCGCATGAGTTTTTCAAGCGATTGGGTGTCGTTTTAAAGGTGAGCGAAATGGGAAGGCGTATCTCCTTCGCAAAATGCCCAATTGGCGGCACTAACGATGTTGGTAGTTTGCAGAGTTTTTGTTTTGTTTTTTTTTTTGGCAGTTTGCGGTATTGGAAGGCCCGATGAGCGTGACTGCAATAGCCACATATCGTGGCAACTCATATGAACGCTGCTCAATTTGGTCTACATGTTCATATTCGTGTCTGAGCTGCTAAACTAGCTAGATATTAATCAGACAATTTTTTTTTGATTCGTTTTACTTATTTGAGTAGTAATTATTACATTCATATGTCTTTCATTTATACATTGTAGACATATTAGAGTATTATGCGGTTATAGGGAAGCAGCTCCGAATTATATGCGCCGAAAGTTACAGCATATTGCCCAACTGCAAATGACTTGGTCAGAAGATTCAAAGGTAAACGATGGAATGTTGAAAAACCAAATTTTCCAAAAAAAAAAAAACTCGAAAAGTTGTGCAGGCAAAATCACATGTGAGTGCAGCATAGTTAATAAATTTGACGCATTGTGTTGCTGTCAGAATGAAACACTTTATCTTCCTGCTTTAAACCAATTTCTCATCCATTTCTATGAAGTTTTTGCGAAAAAAATGGGGAATTTTCTGAAAAGATGAAGAAAGCTTGCTGATACAGATAGACGGTGGGAAAAGTAAACTTTTGATCCAATTATTTTCGGTAAATTCGGTAAATTTGGCAAAAAATTAATTATTTTCTTGAAAACTAGCACCTGGTTGAAGAACTGGGTTAAAATGGAGCATTATGAATGCATTTCCTTCATGTAGTTGACCTCTCAGCACTTTTTTCTATTCCTTATATTTTAACGCCAAGTATTCATTTCAATCGTTCCAACATCTTTCTATACTTACGAAGATAACTTGCAATTTTATAATAGTTATTTGCATCCCCTTTTCCTCATAGAAGGTATAAAAAGAATTGCAGCTTTTTAATGTGAAAATCACAAATATCATCGCTTTGCAAATATTTTATTCATTTTCGCTTTTATTTTCTCTTAGCTATATTCGTTATGCAAATATCCTAAAATTTCTGTTTATCTAGTAAAAATTTGAATAACTTATCTCAACTATGAAGTTATAAGTTTGGTATTTCATTGAACTAACAAAAACTGTCAATTAACCAAGTGTAACAAGTTTTATGTGAAAATTTCTTAGGAAAACGGCCATATGAATATATCATCGAATACTCATGTCGTTTTATTTATGGAGGTCTTTTTCTTTACAGATCCTTCCTATCCCGACATTTAGCACAATGATATTAAGACAGGAATATTTTTAATTTTTCTTAGAATATATCATTGTGCAGAAAACATTAGCTAAGCTCAACTCAAGAGCTGTCACTTTTTAGTTAGAGCATTGCAGGAATGTAATAAAGTGATACATCGCACAGCAGATTGCTAAACTAAAGGGCTGCTCTGACGTTCATATAGTTTTCTAAATATCCTTTCAATTTTTCTATTGAGAAACAATTTTGCATTCTTTGAGAATTGCAAATGAAAATACTAATCTAATAGCTGATTGCACCTTATTTCGTTTATTTTTATGTTTGAACCTTTTTGCTTTTCTTGAAGTTTAATTTTGCAACCTTAGCATTTGTGGCTTTTTGAATGCATTAAAAAAAATGATCCACTTCTAAGTTTTAAAAATCCACTATGACGCTATTCTTGAAATCATTTCAATACCACCTGGCTTTCATGATTTTTTCGAACGAACTTCGTTAGTCTACAGATTTATAGTGTTGAAGAATTCGTGACGGAAATAAATAAAGAATGATTACGTGTTTCATTTTTTTTTCAGTTCTTTAAATGTATCGTTGATAATTTATGCTTCTGTTGCACAGTCTATGTGTACTCAACCTGCGAGACGTCCAATTTTATGTTTATTTAGTATTGCACTTTCTATTTAAGCAAATAATAGGCAGTAGGCGGTTTTTTCTAAATTTGCGAATTAGGACTAAAAGTTCTGACATTTTTGAGCTAACTTCGAAATAAATTTTTCCGAAAAGCCAGTTTATTTATCTTATCAGAATAATAAAATTGCTTCAGTATCTCTCATATACATGATTGATATCTGCCACTTCTTATAATTCAAATGAAAGCGAACAAGCCTAATAATAAATGTTAATAAATGTGGGCACATTGAAAAGCACAATAATCGACTCAAATAGAATATGAGTTGTAAACTCAGTGAAGAGCCATGCATAACGAACTCGATTATGAACTGTACTCGATTATGCTTTGGACAAGTATTGTGTGGAGGCAGACATAATTGTGCTTTATTGCTGCATACTACCTTTCAGTCGATTTGTCGCCTGAGAATAACAACCAAATTTACTTTGTTTACATAGTGTAATTCATCTAATTTCACTTAAGTACGTAGGGAAGATTATTGGCATAAAGACATATCGTGCCGCAGAGATCTGCATTTTTTTTTTGCTAGCGATTTCTTTGAGCACTTGTTTGCTTCATTCGTTTCACACACTTTCCAATTTCACCAATTAAAATGCGATTGATGAAAAGATTATAATATGAAGCTATGTCCGTACTCATGAAATGTGTTTATTAAGCCATCGCTTAAAGAAACTCATCTGCTTGCACGTTCGATTGTTCGTCATTTCTTCGAATATGTGAGAAATCTGTTGATTTCCCATCATGCAACTTTTCTTCCCAAACTGGGCATGTATGTCAAGAGCTGAATAATCTTAAATGTTTCGAGACTAGTGAGCAGATTCCATCCTGTCCAACGACTAATATTTGCTTCGGAGAATTGAAAAGTGATGCTACAAATCGTGTTCTTTCTTGGACTCAAATTTCCTTGTATTCATTAAATTCACAGCATTTAACAGTTGGGATCAGCTGGATGGTGAGGGGAAGGTGAAAAAGGGGACGTATGGATTGAATGTTCGAGGAGGGCATGATGAATTTCTTTATGAAATTCAATGTGTCTTTAGGAGAATGGTTCGAAGAAGTTGCAAGTTTTAAAGCATCAAAAGATGGTGCTCGAAGTAGGCATCTGGTTGTAAAACTCAGGACATTATCACTCCGAGCGCCATTTTCTAAATTATGTTTACATTGTTTTAATGATGTGGTTTTCTGTTGCACAGTATGTTTTGAAATCGTTATGCTGTTTTACACGGCTGTCAACCGCTTCCGTTGCTTTCTACAAAAAACCTCTTTCATCTTAAATTAATTTCAGAATAATAGGTTCGCTCCAAGCATCATGAACGGCACCGAGGAGATTGAAGAAGAATGTGGTGAGGGATCGCTGCTGGATCAATCGTATGTCAAAATACCTGTTATCGCATTGTACACTATTGTCTTCAATGTGTCGCTCTTTGGTTCGCTTTTGCAATTTTTTGTGTATTCCCACTCCCTTTATACCAAATAAAGAAGATCTCTACTGGGGAATCTACTTAAGAATAATTGTGCTTCCTTTCAGTGCTGATCAATTTGTGCGTGTCGGAAGTTTACAGTTAATTCCCTTTCTTGGGTCGAAAGGAGAGGGGATAGGACGGAGTAATCCATGTGTCACTATTCGATCACACTACATGATGAAGTTTCTTCATATTCCTGCAACTCTATGGAGAACCTGTTTCTAATATCATTATAGAGATGAGGGGATGTAAGGCACGAAAGAATTAGCTTCAGGAAATCCTCCACGAGGGCGTGAATTTTTTGTGCGTCCAGCTCCACCGTGAGCTTCTAAAACTGTTTTGAACACAGCAGACGTCACTTTCGTTGGCAATATTATTTTAATGAGAAAACCCAGTTGTATTATTGCAGGCAATCTGTTCACGCTCGTTGTCATTGTTGCGCATCACTCTATGCGAACAGCAACCAACTTCTTCTTGGCCAATTTAATGATCGCCGATCTATTGGTGGCACTATTTTGCATTCTTCAAAATATGTTCCATGTCGTTGGAAGCCCGAATGGAAGTTGGCCACTCGGTGTGTTCTATTCCTTCATATCATTTGCTTATCTTAAGTACGGTGGGTTCTCTTCTCGGAGAGGAGGAATGAGGCTTCTAACATTATACCTGCTGCCCTCCCCAACCTCCTCTTCCCTACCTCTCTTTCCGTTCATGTGGGAAGAGGGTGCGAGGAGGAGAAGGTGGCACTGGACACTGGATATCTCGGTAGCATTCCAAAATTCTTATGGAAACTCTTTAGAAAAATGGAACAGGAATTGATACCAGTGCAGTACGAGCTTATTTGTGTAGCTGATTAGTGCTCAACACTGCTCGTTGCAGAAGCAACCAATTTACATGTGTATGCGTATGTATGTTTACACGCGCATGCCGACACATACACAGACGTACAGACGCAAATCCACGGAAATATATGGAGACTTGGAAGTGCATGTACATATTCTTTAGAAAATAGAAGAGGGATGGATACAGAGAGGCTTCTAACATTATACCTGCTGCCCTCCCCAACCTCCTCTTCCCTACCTCTCTTTCCGTTCATGTGGGAAGAGGGTGCGAGGAGGAGAAGGTGGCACTGGACACTGGATATCTCGGTAGCATTCCAAAATTCTTATGGAAACTCTTTAGAAAAATGGAACAGGAATTGATACCAGTGCAGTACGAGCTTATTTGTGTAGCTGATTAGTGCTCAACACTGCTCGTTGCAGAAGCAACCAATTTACATGTGTATGCGTATGTATGTTTACACGCGCATGCCGACACATACACAGACGTACAGACGCAAATCCACGGAAATATATGGAGACTTGGAAGTGCATGTACATATTCTTTAGAAAATAGAAGAGGGATGGATACAGATACACTGACGACACATGCACTTAAGCGCGCACAGACACAGACAAACACGCACACCCGTGCACATAAGTAAGCTCGCGCACAGATACACAGACACACATATACGCGCAAAGACTCACAGGTACACGGACATATGCGGACCAAGGTGCACACTATATACACAGAAACGCAAACAGCCATGGATAAGCGTACAATCACACTGACACGGGAGCACACACATGCACACAGATGCACATACGGAAACACATACGCGCAAATACATGAATACCCATGCGTGTACGTGCAGCACATGCACACAGACATACGTCTACGCGAACACAGATGCACTCACCCAAGCACGGACACATACACAGGCACGCACTGGCATTCGCGGAAACACATAGGCGCCCTTAGGATCATGGACACGCGTAGACGCACGAATATGTAGACGCAAACGTCGATATATGTCGACGTGCACACACTTGTGCCGACGTGCATACATAGACACACGCTTCACACGCTTAGGAGCAGGTGAGTTCGCAAGCTCACGTACCTTTTTGCATACACACGTACAGACATGGAATGCACGTAATGTGCTTTCTCGAATTGAATTTGCAGATTTCATAAGAACAATTTTGCTACAAATACAGCGTGATATTGCTCGTGTAGAATGTTTTGTTGAAAATTAGATGGTAACATTATGTATTCAAAGGCTCATGTGGCGTCAAAGAATTTCATCTACAACACCTAGAGCGTTATAGAGCGTCCCATTATACGCATATCATGAGATGTTTCATTCATTTTATTCTACATTTACTGTTTTGTAATTTACTTCTTTTTTCGATACGGCACCTTAAATATGAAAAACAAGGAAATTGGACCAGATAGAATATTACATATATACTAACCATGTTCCCAGTAAAATAAGCGATACTTTTATACGAATATGGTGGCTTTCTATCGTTATATGAATGAAATTTTAAGACGATGCAGAGTGTTTTTAGGAGCCTCATTACAGGTATTTCAGGAGCAGTACTTTGCCAGTTGTATGTATTCGTGCTTCATCTTGTTCCCTGTACTAGTATTGGTAAGTTTGTTGCAAGATATGATTTAGACAAAGAGTGAATGAAAATATTATGAATAATGAGAGTGCTAAAATCGAATGATAGATAGAAATTTTTAACGGCAAGTTTTCGGATTTTTCAAAAGATTGGGTGTATTTCTCTCAATTGATGTATAGCTAAATTTACTGAATCCATGAATAACTCCGTAAGGAGGAAATTAGCGTTCACTATCCTAATTTCCATAAAAGCGCGATCAATAGAACTCATCAGTGCTCAAATTACTAAACAACATGTACAACGGAGTGTCAGGCTCGGATAGCCTTTGAAATTAAAAAAAAAGCACTTGTTTCAGTCGTTAGTTCACTCTTGATTTGGCTTGATCTTTTACATTTTTCAGCAGAATCATAGACTGCGTAGTTGCCATTATCAACAGCTAATTTGCTGAAGTCAATTTTCATAACAGTTTCTACCAGTCGTTAAAAAGCACTCTTATTTAAGCTGACATATCGTTGTGACCTGAATTACATAGATAAATAACTGCATAAATACTTATAGCATAGCAATCGTCAGACCTGACGGTAGGATGTATGTTACAACGACGTATTTCTTGCTTGGACTTTGAAATTGCTATAGGTTTGTCACGTTTAAGGAGAATTCAATTTTGTGTTAAGCATTTTGCGATAGCTATCTATTAAACATCGCAATCTTGTTTAATTCGTCACTATTTTAGGTATATTGATTTGTGTTTCGCTCGAGAAATATATTGCCGTATTGCATCCTTTAATTGCCCTAAAAATGTTAACACCTAAATTGCGTATATGTATGATGATTGTAATTTGGTGCACTTCAATTATTGTCAATCTTCCATATTATTTCACTACGAAAGAATTGAGATTCGGCAAGATTGCAGCGTGCACACGTGACTTCTCGAGGTTAAATCATTTATTGTGGTTTATGTTTAGCTTTATAGGAGTGAATTCAAACATAAAACACTATTTTCTGCAACTGTATATCATAAAATATGGTTTAAACGATAGTGATTTTTCTAAGTGAGAGGTACAACTGACCGAGATTTATGTTCGTAAAGGATATTAGAACATACATGCGCGGCATCTGCCAATTTCATCCAACTGGGAAAAAGCTCAACTGTGAATTCCGAGTTTTCAGGGATTTATTGGGAATCGGACCCTTAAACAAGCACTAAAAAAAAAATTTTTTTTAGCACGGCACTTATTCGTGATATGGTTACAGTTTCGTTTATTTTATGGTACTGCCTTCCGCTTGCAACACTCGCTTATTTGTATACAAGAATAGGGTTGTATCTTTGGATGAGTGCAAATCAAGGTGTTGTTTCTGCTATTGGACAATCTGAAGGTTGATTCGCTTGTTTTTTTTTTGTATTATCTTTTGAAAAATTCCAACTTGAATTTTTTTCTTGTTTTCGTTTTACCATTTGATTTGATTCAACGCCTTGAAGTAACTTAAATCGAAATGTTACATTTCCTCAGCGAGTAAAAAATTTCGCCCCAGGCGAATCAGTCACCTAGCTTGCAAATTTTGTTAATTTGGCGATTGATAGAGATTTCGTTCGGAAATGATCAACTGAAATGTTAGTCTTTCATCACACAATATGCATAATGATGCTTGCTCTAACGCTTTCTCTGTCTCGCTCGTCCAACCTATCTTCATTTTCCATCTATCGCTCCTCCTAGGATTGCCTTCTCAATGATCTTATTCCCTCCTAAAATTTTCGTAATCCGCGCACGATTAAACTATATATGAATGACGTTGATGAGGAAATAACGGAATATTTCCACAGATTGTTACATAAATTCGAGTTTCCATTATCGACATGGAAGCAAAGGTCACAAAGAATGCGTTCTGTTGATGGAGTCCATAGAACGGAAGCCGAGTCATGATGTCAACAAAGAGGTCGTCGATGCACGTAAAAAGGTCGTCCGTCTTCTCATCGCCATCGTTCTCTCGTTTGCTGTACTTACCTTACCACATCATGCACGCTTGCTTTATATGGTTAGTGTTTTATTTCCCAGCAACTACTATATCTGGTAAGAAATTTCTGACTGTAATATGTGTGCTGTACGTGACATGCCTTATAACATTTAAGAAACTTTGCTGTAATATAACTTTGTTGCACCTTTATGGAGCTGTTGAACACTGGAGTCTAGATCCAATGTCTAGGAACGAAGATTTACTCACAGATATAAGCAAACCCAGAAATGGAGGATGATGACAAACAGTTTGAAAGGTTCCCATAATTGAACGCAACAGCAAACGGATTTGATGAGGTGCAAGAAGAGAAGCGAAGAAAAAGCATGTATTATTATGCTAATTCGAAGTGCCAGTAGGAGGTGCTCTTCGGTCTCCGGTAATCTCTGGCGTAGACTGCTTCGTCGGTGTCCAAGTGGCGACAATGGATACAGTGGTGATGATTAAATTGGTCTTCCATTTTGACGCTCTATGGCCCTATAAGGATGTCGCTAATCGGCATCTTCAGAATTCCCCCACCCTCACGGAGGATTCTGAGAACTTAAACCCCGCGGGGGCTCTTGCAGAGACGAAAGGCTTACCACCCTCGCGGGGGTCCCCTTCCCAAAGACTCTGCTGCTACCCGGCCATGTTTCAGCTTATGAATTAGAAACGTCACTACAAATTGAAGGTTCGCATACAAAATTCTTGGTGAAAAAACTTATCTTGGCTCACAACGTTCAAATTAATCTTTTCGAGACTACGGCAACCATGAATATGCTTCAGTCGGGGTTGCAAGGAGCGCCTATCGTGCCAGGACTCTTGATGCACTTTCCTACTCGCTTGAACTGGAACTTTGTTATGGCATCTTCGGAATAATATTATGCTGTAGTTTTAGGCACACGTTTATTTTTGACCAGCCGTTTGTCAGTAGTGGTTCGATTAGCCGGGCATCACGTCCAGCATCCAATTTTCAGATGCGAGGCAGCACTCACATATGTAACAATACGATGATCGCCTTGTTGCAACCATTGACTTATTTGAGTTTGTTCGTCTCAAGCAGTGTTAATCCTTTCCTCTATGCATTCTTTTCACGGCGATTCCGTGACGCTGTCTACGATATCGTTTGCAGGTAACTTCACACTATCTCTTTGTAACAAATTCTAATGTTCTTCTAACAGAAGAATCCGGATCATTTGGTTTCCATGCTTAAACCTCTGTTACAGGTGGCAAACTGCTCGTAAACATCGGCAATAGCTCGATCGACTATAGTATGTGCTTGGAAAGTGGCAATTCGCGAACTAAGATCACGTATGAGAGTGCAATTTCCTCTTTTAATAGTATTAGTAGTAGTGTTAGTTGTAGTATTAGCAAATCCTCATACGATAGTCAAAATAATTGCACTAATGCGTTGCAGTAAAAGAATAACGTAAATCTACAAAATTGAATGAGCATATTTTGAAGGAGCATATGTGCCGCTTAAAGATATCGTAATATTAGAGGAAGCGAGGAGGAAGGAGGGGTGATGTTACAGACTAAGGTAACTGAGGTAACTGAATTAGTTATGAAACATGTAGCTGCGAGAGGTAGTGTCCTGGTTACCTCGTGTAACAAGTTGCTATAACGTTTTTTTCAATCCCTAAAAAGCCCCGTTAAGCGAATGCTAACGAAGACGCAATTCATGCAGATAGTGTAATTTCTGAAATTGTTTATTTTTTAACTACCCATTATCTTCACCACCAAGAAACTGCAAGCGTGACAAAATTCCCACTAGTGCGGGATGTATTATTTACTATTTAACATGAACATGAAAAGAAATATCACTATAAGTAAGATGCGGTTCAATGATGTTTTTGCAACACTTTTTTGGTTTCAGTGATGTAGTCTTAATAACTCTTAACGTTTTAAGTGAGCATATATGCCCTTCAAATACATTATAATACCGAGACAATGTGCTTTCTTGAAATTAAAATAATTCTTGTGGAATTTGCTGTAATGTGCTTTTTTTTTTCTTTTCTTTTCTTTTTTTTTTTTTTAGCTGCAGTAGAAAATCGTGACCATGAGAATTGCGCATTTTTACCTGGCGCTGCTAAAAGCATCGCTTTTTTCACTAAAACTGAGATTACGAAATTTTGTTAAGTGTAGCTCACGTCATAATGGGATCTAACCAAAATTCAAGTCGATCAATTTCTAGAATATTTAAGAACTCATTAGTGACGCTCAAAATTTCGCGCGCGTTTTGCTGCCAGCCGGTTCGAATTTTTCTTTCGGTATGTTGGAAAAAATCCAAAGAAAATTTTTTCTCACCTCAGCTAGCTGTATAACAGCAAGCCCTGTCCCCAATAAAATGAACCTCACCAGCTGCAGAATGCTTGCGAATTTCTAGCCATTTTTAAAACTTCCTAATTCTTTCACAACGAATTTTAATAGCATATTACACGAGAGATCGATTCAGCTAAAATATAAACTCCATAATGCGCTTTTTTATAATTTGTTAGCAATTCACGACAATAAATAGACCGAGCAAGCGCATTGAATAGATAGAGTCGTTTATTATACTGATAACATGTTAGCAATTTAAAAAAAAAAGAAAGAAAGAAAGAAAGAAAAAAGAAAACCGTTGAAAATGCAGTAAAACAACACTTCTGCAATGATTCTATAGTGGCGAATGATAAAATAGCACATATTCTGTAGTCATTACTCTGCAAGTTGCACTCTTCTGGCATCTCATAAAACATAGAATTTCTAGGTGCGTTTTTTTTATATATTTGCACACATAAACTTGAAATCCGATGGTAATGTGGTTTACCCATATGAACTACATATTCCTGGAATTATGTGATAATACATCTATGGTAATTCCATAAAATTGCGCCTCAATTGTGGCAAATAAAGAACTAGGGGAGAGAACTTTTTTATGTGCATTTTAGGCAGTAGATGTTTCAAGCAAGAGATCTTCAAGCTGTGAGCAATAAAATTTGGCAGTTTTTTTACCAGCATTAAATCGTGATGAATCTTTACGGGCTTTTTTTTGCCATAGAATTCATGAAATCTGTTTTAAATCGAAAACGCGCTTCATTGAGGGGAAAATTATCTCAGTCTAAATTTTTTGTATAGAGATTTGAATTACAATAATTTGGTCGTGAAAATTTTTGGAGCCTTGATTGTATTTAGATGTTATCTTAGAAAGGGCAGCTGGTGGCAATAAACTGAGCGATATGCAAGAAGCCAAAAAACATTTTAACTCTCTTGCTTATTTTTTCGTTCAAACTTGTTTCCTTGTTTCACTAAAACTTTATAGCTTTCATATCGTTTTTTACACGCAAAAATCGATGAATTTCTGACAGTCGGATGTTTGCACTTTCTAGCTATCTTTCTTTCTGCATATCATTCGTAATTAATAGGCGTTAGCGAATTTCTAAGGCTAAAGGAAGATCTCAAGACTCTCATAAACTTGAAATCCGATGGTAATGTGGTTTACCCATATGAACTACATATTCCTGGAATTATGTGATAATACATCTATGGTAATTCCATAAAATTGCGCCTCAATTGTGGCAAATAAAGAACTAGGGGAGAGAACTTTTTTATGTGCATTTTAGGCAGTAGATGTTTCAAGCAAGAGATCTTCAAGCTGTGAGCAATAAAATTTGGCAGTTTTTTTACCAGCATTAAATCGTGATGAATCTTTACGGGCTTTTTTTTGCCATAGAATTCATGAAATCTGTTTTAAATCGAAAACGCGCTTCATTGAGGGGAAAATTATCTCAGTCTAAATTTTTTGTATAGAGATTTGAATTACAATAATTTGGTCGTGAAAATTTTTGGAGCCTTGATTGTATTTAGATGTTATCTTAGAAAGGGCAGCTGGTGGCAATAAACTGAGCGATATGCAAGAAGCCAAAAAACATTTTAACTCTCTTGCTTATTTTTTCGTTCAAACTTGTTTCCTTGTTTCACTAAAACTTTATAGCTTTCATATCGTTTTTTACACGCAAAAATCGATGAATTTCTGACAGTCGGATGTTTGCACTTTCTAGCTATCTTTCTTTCTGCATATCATTCGTAATTAATAGGCGTTAGCGAATTTCTAAGGCTAAAGGAAGATCTCAAGACTCTCATAAACAAACAATGCTCAGGTTTGTACGTATTTGTAATGATAAATACTGATGAAGTGTTTTCGTGTCCTTTTGTTCTTGCTTTATTTTTTTATCGTTCCTAGCCGTAATCTTAGCACTCTGGTTGCGGAGGAAGTTTACATAATGAAAAATGCCGCATTTCACGTTGACAAGTCTTTTTTAATTTAAAAGTTAATTCTTCATCAAGAGTTGGTAACTAACTTGCGTGCAGTGCCAATGTTAACTTACCTACTAACAACGGTGGGTGACTTCAAAGTGACATCCCTTTAAAAGTTCACTTTTATTACTACTTGGAATTAGTTGCATGGGTTGCTTATATTTGACGTAATTTGGTAAAGCATCTCGCAATAGGATGAATAAGTACTAAGATATGCGAATAAACGTTATGCGAATCCGTAAAACGTCGACATTTTTCTCTTTGGGTCAGAAGTATGCCGTTTTTGAATCTCTCGTTGAGTCGTCATCTTTTCAGCTGCCAATTTTCAAAGATATTCCAAATTGTAGAGTAGTTTTTCGCTTTTTTTCGAATTTTGCATTTTCTTAAGCGAATGATTAACAGCTATGATCTATGAAATGCATAACCTTCCATTAACTGTAGCCGAGAACACTTTTACTTCATGGGAAAAATCAATAAATTTCCACCTTTTTTCGATGAATTTCATACCATATCCTATGCTGTATTCGCTATAGGCATCTATCAATCATCTAAAATCAACTAAGATTCCTTGCTATCGATGTGATTTTCGGCGAAGGAATATAGACGTTAGAAGAAAGGGGTTATGTAGCTCCCAAGTTTCCAGGAAGGTCATATAATCGAAGAGACACTTGAATCGATAGTTGACCACAGTCGACATTTAAACGGCATTCTGAACATTCGCCACCTTGCTAGATTTCTTTTATATCTTCTAAAAAATATCTGTCATTTGCATGACGTCATTATTTCATCTAGACGTACAAGTCGAAAGCAATCTTTCGTGGGTATGCGTCAAGCAAGGTCGGTGACAACCGAGTGTCCAGATGATTCTCGTTCATCAAGTCTTGCCAGAAGCATCAGATTGGTGAAACTCTAATAAACCAACTCATTTCTTTGAACATTTCAACCAGCAAACAATATGTCCAATTGAAAACTTTCGAAATTTGTCGTCGAAGTTTTTTTTTGCGAGCGTTTATAAAGCGACGTCGACCTGTGTGTGGTCCCGCATCAGCCAAGAAATATAGTGTTGTACAATTATTTGCAAAATTATGCAGTACTCAAGGGTTTCTTGAGATATTCCACCTATCAATTCTATAGAAGTTTAGCTTAGCTATCGATTTCGTTTTATATGTTTGATTTTCTTTATCATTAGCTTATCAAAAAATGCACAGCGGAATGTGTGAAAATAATCCCAAAATTTGAATAGAAATGATTTCCACGCCTCCCTCCCTCCTCTCCCCTTATATTTTATCATGGCAAATTTCTTGTGGTGTTTGCATGAAAATTTTCTGGCCGTACATTGCCCTATTTGATTAGATCTATTCGAATATGCACTATATTATTTTTCAATTTGCTTCTTGATGACTTCAACTTTCATTACCCTGGAAGATGCTTTATAACTGTAATTGCATTGTGCCAAAGAAATATCGCCAATGTGTTTAGCAATATTTCATCAACTCTTTTTCTTCATAGTGCATTAATATCTGATCATTAGTTTCTTTAATTGTTGTAATTGTTCTCAATCATTTTATGCTTTCAAATTAATTCGAATTGAATATTCCATTGGTTGCAAATTTACTTATAGCAATAAACAGTTTAGCTGTAGACGGTAGACGATATAATCGTTATGGAATTGTTTTTCTCGTGTTTTTGATTGGCTTGGATTTTTTTCTAGAAAATTTGAAGTTGAATTCTTAAATTCAGAAGTAAATAGATAGATAAATGATAGAGGTACAAGTGGGCTTAAAGAATTACTGCTTCGTTAGAATTCTCAATGTTTAGAACTTGAAGTTGGCACTCAGAAACTATAAAGATTTGAAAATTTTAGGTTGTAGAAACACAGGTGGTTTAAGCATCTGCGAAGGAAAAGTGGTGAGTTACTATGACGTTATGGATTTCCGCACGAATATTACAGGCATTATTCCAAGCTCTCTGAATTTTTGGTTCAGGATGTTGGTGATGGAATTTCATACTGGATGGGTTCATCTGATTATCACCGATGCCGTTTTTCGTACTTATTGCTGTTCCCACAGCTAAAACAATAAATACGTAAACCTATGAATGTATGTAAAACGAGCGTTTTTATTTTACATATGCAGTCTTCTCTCTTGATCTAAAAATTTTCCATCCATTTTATAATAGTTGTGTTTTTGTAATCTCAATTTAGAATACGTTAATTTCTGTTGATTAAGAGTGGGAGATAAAAGCGCATATCGTACCGGTTATTTTGAAACGTGTCCCTATTTATTGTTTTGCTTTCAATATGAAGTTAGCATAATCATTCTGCTCGTAAGCAATCCCATTTTTGAGTCAATTTTGTTAAACGTGTCACTTCGAATTCCATTGCGGTTAATCGTTTCGGCAATTCGATTGGTCAAATCGATCCAACCCGGCTGTTTTTGAGTATTGCATTCACGCTATCAACTGATGTTAGTGAAGCCATGGATAAGCGATCACTCACAAAATATCGTTTAAATAGTTCAGTGGGTGCGACTTGGTTGAACTTCAACCGATTCGACAGGCCGCATTTAACAGGATGCTAGTCGTTTCGGTGAATAAGCCAATTACTTGTTACATCAGTTGTTTTGAATAAGCCTGTCGATATATCGTAATGAAACTAAATAAAATGAACTCTTCTGAATTGAATACTAATAAATATTCAATAAATGTCTGTTGTATTTGAACCATAGAGGCCCTTTCCACTGCAATAAAGTAGATCACGTCCAATCATAAGTGTGCGCCTATACAGCGCAGTGATACTTTTATAAGTCATAATATTCAAATTTTTATTTAAATTATTAACAATTCAAGCGATATGGAAATTCAGCAAAGCACTACAAACTGGTAACTTTCAATTGTTTTGCAAATTTCCACCCGAATTTGCATATTTGGATTTGATTGGTTTTCACATAGACAAATACGCCTTCTGATTTCCCCTTTTTCTCGTTCTTAATTTGTTGACGCTTAGCAAAAGAGCGTTTATGGCTTACATTTATTTGTATGTGTTTTCTCAGTGTGTGTTTCTTGTGATCTCAATATTTGTCCAATTTGTTTTGAATAAATATATTTGTTCGTTAATATTGTTGCAAAACCCTTAGACGAATTGCATATTTGTGTAATTGCAAAAATTAAAAAAAAATTAATTGCATTTAACTACATTAGTTGCGCTAAATTATAATGAGATGCATAAAACTGCAGAAATTTCAGTGAAAAACAATATAAGAGAAAGGATGGGAGAATGATAAGAAAAAGAACGATAATATCCGATCTTTTCGTCTATTTCGAGAGACCGCTTATGAATAGAGATCTGCTGTATAACAAAACAAAAAAAAAAAACATTAAAAAGCATGCGATATTTGAGCTGGACGCCAATTGATTTCTAATGTAGAACTATTTCAGCTTATTTTCACTTTTTTTCCAGGTTTTTTTTCAATCTATTTTCACTAGCACTATCTTCTTGCTGCTTTCAAATGATATCTCGATTTGTTCACCATCCTTGCAAAGTCCGCAATATTTTGGCCCAAATTTTCATATAATTTTCCATCAATCTCATTTTTTCTGTCCATGTGGGCTATACAAAGAAATGATTTTCTCGCACGTAAAATTCATCAAGATTTGTGCCAAGATTATCCTTATAGCTGACAAAACAAGCCCCCAACGCTTACGCCTAAACTCTGAAGACATATCTTTCTGTAAGTGATGCATGAACATACAACTTTCTAAGCTTTAAAAACCATTTTATTGAGAATGAAGCGAAATTTGATAGCATGAGTGCTAAATTCATATTTCTAAGTGGTGTTTGCGATGGAGTATTTTGCTGTAATTGAGAATTTGCCGCATTAAAACTAACTTCGATCAGAATTTCTTAATTATTGGGCGAGAATCGCCGAATAAGAAAACGACTGATGTGTACATTCACTATGAAGTAAAAAAAAATTGTTATTGCTACCAGTCATATTGTTAATTGCCAGACGGAATGTATTACAATTGCTATAATTAATTGATAAGCTTATCTGCTTAATTGTGATTAGCCGAAAAAACTTCGATTTTTTCTATTATGTACTAATAAAATTTCTAACTTTATTAGTAAATTTTTCAAGATCTAAAATCATTCGACTATGTTTATGAAATTAGCATCTATAGCAACATCAAATATGTTACATCAAGTCTATGCTAAAAGTTAGATGCGATATAATTCATCGTTCGCCTAATTCATAAACGTTGACAACAACACTACTGATATAACGAAAGTAAATATGTTCAAATGAATAGATTTATTATGGAAATCATCTCCATAGTTGATAGATATCCTAATGGTAGTTCGAGATTATAATGAGGGTTTTGGCTAGGGAATAGCCGATCAGTTTAACGTGGTTTTGTGGCTAAACGTTTTCCTTTAGGATAATTTTTCTTTAGAAATGTTGCTCTTACTTTATTTAATTAGTAACACAAAATGTCACTATCCTAAAAAAATGTTCAAATTCGTATTTTTCTCATCTATTCAACAATTATACTCTCCATTTTCATGAGACTTTTCACATCAACTCATATAACTTATGCTGAAAAAGAAAAAAAAAAGAAACACTGCGAAAGAAAGAATTCTATATAATGTCAATATTGAATTGAAATTCTTCACTCAAGAAATATTGCTTCATTTCTTTGATAAACTTCGATTGCAAATTGCTTTACGATAATGTTAGACTCAAATCATATAGAATGCTCAATTGAATTGATCTATGAACAATTGCAATAATCCTTAAAATCCTCGTGAGAGAAACTATTTTCGCATAAATTACGGCTACCTGTTCTCTTTTTTGCCATAGCCAATAAAGTTCTTTTTTTTAAGCGATCTCACACTTGAACTCCTGTGTGGAAACACAAGGCTCCACTAACTAGGCAGACTAATTAGACCTTTATTAGACCAGCTATTTATGTTGTTCTCTTTCCAAGCAACTCTCTTCTTTGAACTTTGATGTGTATGTGGAAATTTGAGAAGCATTGTTGCCATGACTTTGGAATTGATGCAGATGGTGGTGCGCTTGGATATAGTAAGCAAGCATAGTGATCGGCGTTTAAATTACTGTAACGCGTGATTTACGTTGCTTAATTCTAGGATCGTAATAATGCCATCTAAGGGGATAATTCCAACCGGGATGGGCTCCTTTCGATGAGCGCTTCGGTTTGGAAGGCCTCCATAAAAAATGCAGGTCGAATTGGCAAAAAATGAACCAGTCTGGGAGTGTTATGGCGATGGGGAAGGTGAATTGAGAAGGGATGCTTCAACAAAATATCAGGTGAAAAGTGAAGGAATATTTTATTAACTGGCTGTCAATCAGGATCCTGCGTAGAAATACAAGGGTCCACCTCTTTCTATCCACCCCTATCCTTTTCAGTGCAACTGTTACTAGGGAAAAAATCCATTTAAAAAAATAATAGACACATGCGAAAGCGCTACTAGCAAAACCGGCACGAAATGCGTTTTTGCACACGTTTAACAAAAATTAAAATAAAAAATAAAAAAATAAAAACTTAGAGTTCTGTTGCGGACAAAAGGACGAAAGAAATCAAAATCAAATTTTAGTCGTTAAAAGCCGATAAAAATTCAATTTCCAAACAAAGTTTAGGGGATCGGTTAGCATCACTGATCCTAAGACATTTCTTTAGAGAACATCGCTGCTAATTTTATGACTAGATGAAAGCGTTCGACAACTTCAAATTTGAGTGGACGAGCTAGAAGAAAATAGTTCGACGCTCTATACGCTTCTAATCTATGTGGAAGTTTTTTATTACAATCAAAATCAAAGGGTTTTATGTGGCCTGGCTATACTACCTCAGTTTGGGCTTTCTGATTGGGTCTAGAGATCCATTTAGTCACTTAGAAGTTGACCCGATGAAGACCATATATGACCTCAGTTTCGGCTTTCTGACTGAATTTAGAGGTCTTTCTAATCACCTACATGTTGACCCAGTGAAAACCGTACTATACAAGGTTAATAATTTTGCAAGATATCAGGTAATGTAGCAATGTAGCATCCTCCACAATAATTTCCATAACCTTGCAAACTGACACTGTCAGCCTTATTAACAGATATTCGTCTAGTGATTTGCAAGTTTTTCAATATGAGTTGATAATATTGGTTTTCCAAAGTGGAGGAATTGAGCAATAAGAAATACTCCTGCAAAATTATACTTCGCTAATCGAATGCTATTATTATATTTGTTATAAATTAGTACGTAATAGCGCGTTGAGTCGAAGAAACTTTATTACTTAGTTTAATAATATTGTTTATCACAGATTCAGTGTTACCATCAAATTAACTTAGCCGATGCATTGTTTTGATAGCATATTCATGCAAAAGAGTCTCGTCTTATTTAAAAATAAGCAAATATAAACCTGCAAGCAATTTGCATATCATCAAGAAATGCACCTAAATCATTGCGCTTAAGAACACATTGCAAAGATTTGATTTACCATTAAATTATTTATGAAACAATTTTGTCGCCCTCTTAATTTTTCGACTGTTAAGGAAATTTTGCGGATTTATTATGCGATTTTTTTTTGCGCATTTCAGTAGCTCTTCTTGATCATTTCGCTTATGATATTGAAAACTAATGGAAAATATTTTCCACATTTATGAATGCGATTCTTTTGTTTTCGGTTTTTTTTCGGCTTTTCTGCTTTTTTAGAGACATTCATCTTTTGAAAATTTTCGGTTTTTGATAAGCCTGCCAATTTGTGATTTGGCAAATATGAAGATTTATAATTGTCTACAAATTGCGCGTTGTTTGTAATTTTAAAAAAATTGGAAACTTTGCACATACAAATGCATGAAGTGCATAAACATATCAAATGAGTTAGCACGATTACGTTTTCGCATTTGGCTTACCTAACCAACTAATTAGTGAGCATTACTCAGATGAGCTAAGCATAAATTGTCTATTACGTTCAGAAGCAGGTTGGACAAATTTTACGGATTGTAACAAAGCAAGTAGTCCCAAATGCCTCATTAAAATAGTAGTGTGTAGAATGAAATTGATAGAGATTTTGTTAAAGCTGCAAAAAGCGTATAACATTCTTTGCATTGTTAGCATCGCCTATATTTAGAACGCTAAAAGCATTTTTGGCAACGTTATGAATTCCTCGAAGTTCATATGAAGCCTACGCTCGGCGCTTGGCAAATAAACACCACCGGGCAATTTTGCCCTTTTTTAGCAGAAACACCTTATATATCAATTTTTTTTAGTATATCACTTTTTCTATTTTCCTTATTTTTTCTTCAGAGAACTTGTTTTCCTAAGCGTCAGTCAACTCTTTCTCTATATTTCTCATTTCCTGATAAGCTCTATAGAGATTGCTATCAATTTTCCCTTTGTTTTCTTCAACCGTTGAGTTGTCTTTTCATTCATTATCAGAATAGAGCAAACTAATACACCATCTACCTGGAGCTATTAACTACGTCAAAGGTATCTGTTTATCTTTCGTTGCTAACAGAATATTTTTTAGTGAAAATCATTGATCAGAAGCGAATGAAAGCTCACTTGCCTCATTAGCGCTTTCTCCTATTGCCAACTTATAAATTTACTCTAATCGAAGTGATAAACAACACTCGATTGCTAATGAAAATGTTCTCGGCATACGTTTGTGAACCACGACCTTCTGGTTGTTCGACAAATTACCTAAAAAAATTTTATGTAAACGAAGGCGTCTACAATATTTCTTGTAGACGCCTTTGCTTTGTATTTTTATTGTAGACGGTCTACTAGTCATTTATATTGTAGGTGGTCTACTAGTCATTTATATTGTAGACGGCCTACTAGGCATTTATGTTGTGGACGGTCTACTAATCATTTATATTGTAGAGGTCTACTAGTCATTTATATTATAGACGGTCTACTAGTCATTTATATTGTAGATGGTGTTATATCTACTAGGCATGTTCCACATCTATTGTTTGCACATATCTAGAGATAAATCTTTCTTTATTCATGAAGCAGTAAAGTATCTGTCAACTGTTACGATAATCAGTCTTCTTACAAAGCATTGTTCCATGTTAGTAACTGAAAAGTGATCGAATTTATGGGTTGAATTCATAATGTACTCTGAATGGGTCATGCATCCTCATCCAATAAGTGTTAACACACGGCACGTAGTAACATTATTTTCAACTTCTACGCCCCATGAGAACAATTAATCGCAGGATAATTGAGTAGAAGTCATACTTATTTCACCTGTACAGCTCTCATTCTGATTCTTAGAAACTACGGGATAACGTAATACCTTATTAGTGCTATGAATTAGTACTCTTTGCTGTATGCCACAAAAATCTACAAAAATAGCTCTTTCCAAAGTTTAAAGTTTTAATTGTAGCATATGATATATTGCTGTGAATATTTGTTGTGCAATCTATTTAATTACTACTCGAATCTTTCGAGTTGTATTTGTAGCGCAGTTCTCCGGAGACCATTTTATTTCAGTGAAAATGCAATAATGCGTCAAATTTTTTCAATGAATTCTCAACAGCATTCGGCTATTCCGTAGCAACAATTTTTAAATTCGCCTTCAATTATTCCAATGAAATTTTCTCCCTGATCCAGCTGTTGTGTTCCTTATTTAACTTAGTCTATCATTGTAAAGATATATTTTAACAAAATTTTTTTTAATGAGAGGGAAATTGCACTGAATGCTAGGAATTCCGCTATTTATAATCTGAAGACCCATGACTGCAATAGAATTGTATCTACATAAGTAGCCTCTTCTGTTAGGCGTATCCCTGAAAACAATTTTTATGCGCTATTCTTTTTCTTCGAGTGCTTCACATTCAGAGTTTCTAACGCTGTGTTCAAGATTTTCGGGAAAATTACAAGTTTGCGAGTGCTTCCTAGATAGGGGTGTGAGTACTCTATCAATATGAATCCACTTTTATGAGTCTTTCTGCGTGGGACTTCTATTTAATCTACGATCGGTGGTGATTTTCCATAGTATCATATTCTTTGTTTCATCCTTATCGTTTAAGGAAACCTTGCATTGATCGCCGAAAATTGTGTTGCAAATTTCAAACTGAAAATTCGTTCGGCAACCTGTCGAATACCATCAAAAAGAATTTTTTTTTCCTCGGCATCTAATTAATCCTTCATAAAACGTTCATCATTCCTCATCATTTTCAAAGGGAATTGCCATATTGTCATATTTACAATCAAGAGTCTATTGGGTGATATGTTCAAGTTTCCTTAGCAACCTCAACTTCCTTCCTCAATCCATTGTTGTGTCTCAAAAATTGATTTCTGTTATCAACGGAAACGCTTTTGGTTGATTACTGTGTGCAAAGAAAATCCAACCTGTGAGTTGAATGTCGAAAATGTACCAAATAAATAGGCAAATTATTGCTACCACCTCCCTCTCCCCCGCCCCTCACCCCCCTCCGCCCACTCAATTCAGTATTTTACCTATCGTCCGTTATGTCATATTTTTCTTTTATACTTTTTATTGTCTGCTATGTCACCTCTCATCTGTTTACTACTTTTCTTATCTCACCAACTACATTTTGTGTCAGATTCTGCTATGATGCATACTGTCGTCGTATGTCTACAAACATCAACAAAACTGTCGTTGAGCATTGAAAGTTGTCACGCGTTTCTCATATGTTGAATCTAATTTTCTCTATTGTTACTTATACAGACATAAAGTTCAAATGTTGTCTCTTGCTGAGATTACGAATTGCATCATTTCCGCAGACAGAATGTTTGCTATATAACATTCCTCAAACAATATTCTGTGCTATTGCATGAATAAATTGCTATTTCATGCGTCAGTCGAAGCGGATAGCGTATAAAATCAATAAAGATCATTTTTTACCCTGAAATATCCCAGAGAATGTCTAATCCACGGAATATCCCTTCTGCTATTTGATAGAAGAAAATGTAAACGATTCGAAACTCATTGCATGTTTAGTTGGCATCAACAGATATTATTTATTTAATTCGATTTTTAGATAGATAGCAATTTTTCGATCATTTTCGCTTACCAATTAGAATTCCAAAAATAACAACTGCAATCATGAATACCGATTGGTAAGCCTTGAAACGAATGCAAAGAAAAATTCGAACATAGCAATTCTTCATAAGCAATTCACCATAAGCCTATTAGAAGAGTTGCAATGATATACGTTTCTTGCATCCCCTTCATCTGACCAACCGTTTTCATAAATTGCCAATATATAATGAATACCTTTTTATTAATATTACTTATTGTTGTCATTTCCATATCAAATGATGTAAATAATTTCTTTCTAAACGAAAAGCATCAACACTTAACACTTTGAATTGTTTTCAAGCTTGTTAAAAAGTTCATAAAGCTGTAAATTTTTACCAACTATTTTCCTCCGATTCTACTCAATGTGGTATCAAGTGAATAGCCTAGGAATATTCATGTAATAAATGAATAAAATTTTCAATGCATCGATAATTCGTCTTAGATGCTACTTTATGAAATGTTGAATGCTGTAGCCCTTAGATAAACACATATTTGCTTAGCATCATTGCAATTAACTCACTAAGTCGAAACTATACTAAACAAATTAACAAAGGAAAGTAAGTTCACCTGAAGATTATTCTAAGTTTTCAATTTCGGAAACAAAATATAAATTGGATGATTGAAAATTGAACAATTATTTATTGCTAAACGTTAATAATCTTGACGGAGCATTTATAAATTATTTAATTAGAGTGTGGAGCACCAACTGTTACGGTACATTGTCGATCTCGCTGCTTGACAATATTTCAGGTGCTCACTCTCTGCTTGAATCTCTTTTTTACAGCTAAAATTTTGCTTTCCTCGTAAAGGTTATATAGTTGTTGTACTATGTTTCAAACTGATCTACGCAGTTGACCATTTAGATTATTCTATCGATTGTATGTCTTTTATATTTTGCACTACCGTAAGCTATTTATAGAAGTGTTGAAAGTTGTACAGGTTGTCGAATTCATGCAAATCAATGTTTATTTTTGGCTTAGACAATAACGACAACCCCATCTATCGCTAAAGTCATTGAAAGTTCCATTTTTTTAAGCTCTATTTTCCTTAAATGTCCATGAATGAGATAATAACCTCTGCTATATCAATTTATTCATGCATATTAATGAAATCGTGCACAGATTTTTATTGTCTTTTATTAGTGTCTATTTCCTTAGTTTGTAGCAAGATTTATATATTCATATAGCAACAGTTTATGTATACGATGTGATATGTCTACTTTCAGCTACGGAGATGGAGAACTCGACGATAGTTCCGTCCTGAACGATCAGCAAATGAATTTCGACATTTTTCCCTTTACACCTTCGCTCTCTCACAAATTCAGGAAAATATGTCCTACAATGCATAGCATCCATTCGTGCCACTCGCAGGAAGTGCATATTTCTTCTCGTCTACACTAGAACATAATTACTGTATACCTTCGATTAGTGCAATTCATACGTTTTCATTAGATTTTATGCAACTTTGACTTTAAAAAGAATACGATAGCAAGTTTAAATTCCACTTTACTCACGTTTACTATAATTATCCAGCCCATTAAATTAATTAACGCTTAAATCTAGTGCAACAATATAAGGACCTCCGCGTTATATGCCCTAAGCTCTTAACGCTCATTATTTGAAGAGCGAATGCACTTTATAAAAATGAGAGCTAATTGCTCACACTTTTCGAGAATTTTGGCTAGCATTTCCAAATTGTATTATCCTAGAAAAATCATTAGAGGAGAAAAGGAAAGGAGATATACATTTCATGCTTCATTCTCTTTTCTTTAGTGTTTGCCTTGCAAGTACCAGCAAATGCTGCAATTCCAATGAATGGTGGAAGGGAGGAAAGGAGTTTTTTCAATAAGGGAGTTTATTCATGAAGAGTATATCGAATTTACTACTGCCTTAAAAAAAGAGCTCATCTTCGAGGAATTCATATAGAGAGCAAGGAGCTTGTAATAACGTAGAAATTTTGCATAGCTTATGCAAAGGCTATGTAAATTACCATAAAAAACGAATGGTTTTTATTCTCTTTGCAATAATGAAGCTGTAAAGGTGAATGCTTAGTCGCGGCATTCACAGACACATTTAACAGCCAGCTGGAAATCTGCTATGGGAATGTTGCATATTTTAGTTGCACAAGAAAAATAGCAATGCGATAGCGTTTTCACACATTCCAACATTGCAAACTTTTTGATACAACACAATGATCTCGTCGGAAGAATTTGAATTCCACACTTCATCGTTATTCAACTTGCATCACGACAACTCTGGTTCACGATTTCTCAATAGAAACGTCAAACCGCGCGTTGAGCAACTAATGATCCTTCTGGATTTGCATTATTTTTTTGATTTTTGCACGTTTTCTTTTATATTGTATTGCATTGCATTGTACTTGTGAATTGTGATATTATGAATTGTAAATTGCATTTTGGATTGCTTTTGCAATCCAATATAGATTTCGATATTGCGAATATTGTTTTTTGCACATCTTATGGGAATATCCATTGAATTTTATTCTTTGCGAATCGTATCATTGTTATCACTATCGCTATTATTGCATGACATATAAAATCGTTACGATTTATCAGTTATGCTTTGCTTCTTCCTTAGTACTCTTTTCTTAACTATGAGGCTGAGCAGTTTTATTCCAACCTTGCAGAAAAAAAAAATGTTCACTCGAATTGGCACTGGTTGCTGTTGTCTTTCATTTTTGAAGTAGTTCGCTTCAGCAACTTTATGTATAGATAGACGACGTTATATTTGCTGAAATAAAGTTTAAACCCTTTTCTCGAATGCCCTTGATCTCCTCTATTATTTTGTATAGAATCCAAAAAAATCCTTGGAAATATTCGTCCTTTCACAGTCGCTTCCGTTTTAGGGAGAAAAAGAAATCACAACAGCTAATTAGAAAAGTCAACCATTCGGAATCAGTGATGTTTTAAAGAGCACGAAATAGAAGAACTCGAATTCATGTTTTAAAGAGCACGAAATAGAAGAACTCGAATTCATAATGACCAAAAAAAGCACATATATCATGCTTACAGTGTTTTGCGACTTCCTATCTAAGAATTCGTTTGCGAAATTAGATTTAAAAGAAGTTAATCTTTGTGTTTTCTTGTCCTTTGATACGTTGAAAATTGTTCAAAGAATTTCCACAGATTTCTCACCTTTACCGTAATGTGGTAAAGGAATTTAAGAGCATTGTAAAAACTCTCTAGTACATATGTCTCCAGTCATGGCAACAGGATCTAAATAAAAGCGGAACGACATCACTCAAAATATTACAGCGGCTGTCGATATACAAGTTCACATGCGTTTTTTTTTTCTATTGGTGTTTTCCACTCATCAACTTGTCAAATCTTGCATAATATTTTAGTGTGCATGATCTGGAATAAGGATGAGGCATGGCATCTTCTCGAAAAATTTGGTGATAGTAAAGAACATTCCGAAAGTTTAAACGCCGTGATTTCTCTTGCAAATATGAACATTATGCTGGATTATTTACGCTGTACACGAAATGCGGAGTTTAGAAACTTCTAGAAGAAAGAATATACACGAATTCGACAAAAGGAAAAACTGAAACAGCTTCTTCATTGTGATCCTCTTATAGTTATTTGTTTATGATTTGCTCGATTTTTTTTTGATATTTTAGCCATTGTTTTATGTCATATCTGCTGCTGTTTTCATGCGATATATTTCATTCGCAATTTCGCTTCACTAATGGAAACCCTTAAATTTTCAAACCCAAAAGCTATCATTTAAAATTCGTGGTTTCGTAAAATTTTATGAAAATCATAACAAGAAAATCAAATTGCAAATTTATGCAAATTATCTGAAATTTTTCAATGAACTACAACTGAAAAATTTTCTTTTTTTTCCGTCAAAATTTGCTTCAATTCTTTGCTTTGTATAATTATATGGTGCATCATATTTGATGACCACTGTAAGATTCAATGGAGAAATTGGCATATAGTTTTTTGCAGAAATTTTTTTTGGGAGATCTCTTCAACTTTTAAAGTTCTAACTTCACTAATATTTCTAGCATATGCATATAGCTGATCTGTTCTTTTTTCCATTATGTTTTTCTTCTTTTTTTTGAAATTACAGATACAGGTAGATTCTCTTTCGCCGTGAAGAGTACAAATGCAATAGCCTTTTCATGAAAGGTGCGAATAGTATTGAATTGCAATAATTTCTTCGAAATTTTCACTCCTTTCATGACTTATTGCAATGGTTAATAAACGAACGGGTCGATATTTCATTTTAAAAAGTGGACATTCAATAAAAAGTGGACTCTAAATAGTTGTTGAAGCTCACTAATGAGGTCTTCATTTAATATATTTTGTTTTATTTCGCCGTTTATCACTTCGTAATCTGAAAATAAATGCGCAAATATACCTTCTTATGAATTGCAAAAATTAGCTTCATCTCTTCGGCTAAATCCCTTCAGTTATGTTAGTGGACTATTCCAATTCTTTTTCTCAGAACGTCATCAGTTTTGCTTATAATTTTTGGGATTTTATTTTTTAAAAAAAAGAAAAAAAAAGATTATATTATAAAAATATGCATTTTATTCCATTTTGCAAAAGTTTTACTAGCAAATTGTGCAAATTTTGCGACGTAAAATTCCTTCGAATTTTTCTTAACGCTCTAGCTGAAATTTATGCTTCCTATAAAGAATCAATGGTGCATGACGAAATTCTTTCGCTCTTCATCATAAAACTTTCTCATCAACGATGCCAATCACATTGTACTGCAATTTATTTTATCTCTTCTGCTCAATAATGCTTTCCATTTGAATAGAGCCATAAAGTAATATTTCGATAACTCAAATATTGCTTTGCAATTCAAACCCCATAATGAAGCAATACAACAAAAGAAACTGCTCATATGCCTTTTAAATTCGAGTAAAACGATTTCATTTTGCAATTTGTTCCGCTTCATTTGAACAAATGAATAAATCTTTGATGCAATCACTTAAGCTAAGATATGTTTATTGCGATACAATTCTCATGTAATGGCAATGATTTGTGCAAATTGCATTATTGTTCGCAACACTATTGCATTTTTCTATGAAAGCAAACGCCGGTAATCAGAGTTTATGACATTTTAAGTGACGAATTTTCTTCGTTGATGTTGATGTTGAATGGCCGTTTCATTGAGTTGCCATCATATTCACTTCACTCATAAGGATGCTGGAATATCGCTCGCTGCTGGGCGATTCCATTCGTATTATTCTCATCATTACCTTGCCCCATAATTAAGTCGCCAACTTTTCGGCTCAATCGTTCCTTCATTTCATCTTTTTAAAATATTGAACAAACCCCTTTCTGCTTTTGATTTCCCTTATCGGTAACTGCGAATAACCGACATCAAAACAACGATGGCTCTTCCGAATTGGCACATGTGTGTCGGCCAAGAAGATTTGCTTTTAGTGATGTGCAAGGTAGACCAGCTTAAAGAAGGCTAATAAAGTATAGTAGGGTAACTTAGTGTATAAATGCAACCGCTTAGAAAATAAACTGATATATTTTTAGCGTTGTTTCCACTCCTGTACTTCCCCATATCCCTACTGCTAATAATTCGCTATCAGCTTTCCTCTCTTTCCGGATAAATGTAAACGGAGTAATTCAGTTCATAGAACGTCTGCGATGTGTTTATGAAAGAGCGAATATTTAATGTGAAGAAATAAATCAAACTTACTAAACGGTTCAATTAGTTGAAGTAAGTTATTTAGATTATTTAATTATTCAAGATTGTCGTCGAAATTTCACCTGAAAGTTGACTGATAAAAACAGCACTTATAAGAATATATTTTACTTATTTTAATTTTTCTTATCTTCAATATTCTCACGTGTTCGATCATTGCTTATGAAAAGATTTGTTGATTTATCTAAAAAACATTCGCTAATAGATTTAAATTTTATATTGCGTGTTTCCTTTTCAATAGAAATCAAAAAAAAAATTTTTTTTTCTCAGGTATAAAGACTCATTCAAATTGGCAATTATATGGGAAAAATATAACGAATTTTCTCTCCGTTAATAAATTTCTATCGTTGTCCTTAAACTGTTCTTTGGTAATATTTATGAGTAACTTCCGCTTCATCAATCCAATTTCTCTTGCGAATGACACTTCTTTTTTATCACTTTGAGGCAACAAAAAATTTCATACTAAGATCAATTAAAGTAGGCCTAAGAATTTAAGTTTTACCCTTTTTTACATTTTTTTAAAATTTTATTTCGATGTTAAGAAGTGGAAGGTCTTAAAAATGTATATGATTATGAACAGCAAAAAAGATCAGAATATTTACAAAAGCCATAATTCAAGCGATTAAACATTTAATACGAAAGAACAGCAGTAGTGCGCAGATCAAAATCACTGGGACAAGGTTTAAATATTGGATAAGTGGATGCTTTAACGATAAAGGCAAACATAGATTCAAGATTCCTTGAATAAGGAAGTGGGAATTGTGCAGAACATTGATTGTGATGGAACAAATTTTGGTGTGCTAGAACTGATGCAACGATGCAAATTGAAATATATTGTGGGAATGAAATGTCAGAAAATTTGAGTGAAATCAAACTTGAGCTTGTGATGTTTCGATGATGATTCCAGGTCAAAGGCTTTTAACGTAGCAGTGTAGTTTCGCTAGCTACGAAAAGTATTCCCTAAGAGCTCTAAATAATACGGATGGACATTCTCTGACAATCTCACATCAGAAACCAAATAAGAAGACACAAAGGAGTTCACTATTCCATTACGGCTTGACAGTAGGCGATGAACTTATGACTTACGATGCATGTTATGATACGATAAGTATGTTTATATATATATATATATATATATATATATAATATAAACATACGATAAGTATATAATATATAATATACGATAAGTATATAATATATATATAAACATCCATTTATCTGTTTTCGTTTATTATATATTTGTTGTGTTCATTTTGCTTGTTTTCGTTTGTTTTATTTATTCCGTTTATTCGTTTATTTGGCCACTTATTTATTTTCTGTTATTATTTTCTTTACATACCGAACGCCTCCATCTTTCTCGTACCTCGTCACTTTTGTGCCCCTCACATGCAAGGATGAGTGATGCACATACCACACACCGCACATGCGAGAATGAAATAATTTCCATCATTGCATCATATCATAAATGGCAATGGATAGCTCATTTAATCTCATGCATAATCCATTGGCGTAGTTCAGCTATCTCAACGGCAACATTAGTTGCAATATCTGAAATTTGCATATTAGTTTTTAGATTTAAAGGCAGACGGCTGTTCGCAATTAATGCTTTTGGGAGTTTTTAATTGATGCTGTGCTGAGTGGTTGAATCTAAACGAAATCTCCCACCCACTTTCCCTCTCTCTTCATATCTCCGCCCCTTCTTTTCCTTTTGTCGTCTTGTCATACCTCTTTCCCACTCTTGTCATCATCAATGCGATTACACTTTGGCTCCATAATTCCTATGATCGTAATGTTGAAACAAATACCTCTGAAATATTTCCTTTTTTTAGGATATCACTGATGAACAATTTTAATCAATCGATTTGCACTGAAGCGGAACATATTTATACAAATCAATTTTTTGCAAGTGCACAAGTGCTTGTCATTACTCTTAATATTAGTGGAATTATTCAATGCACTTTTATCACATTTTTCGTCGCTTCTGTACAGGTGAGTGTAAATTGAAATACTGTACGATTATCAAATTTTTATTTAATACCACTAGGCTTTTAATTTTTATTAGAATGCTATTGTTTTAATTCGCATCCTAATTTTTTTTTCGTATCCTAAAAATACCTCTTAAGTTCACCTGATTTTTGTTGCTGTCATATATGTAATATGAACTAAGATTGTCCGAAAAACTCATAAGCATATCGTAATATTAAGTGCATATAAAAGTTAAACATATATACAATAAATTGAAAAAAACAATATGCGAAAGGTTTTTTTTTTGATTCACTATGCTAAGAATAATTCAGTAGTGAATTTTAAAAAGCAACAGTTAAACAAATAGCTTAATAGCATACGTTATGCGTTTTCTTAATTGCTAAGCGCTTGAAACTCCAGATTACTTTTATACATTTTAGCAGTTTTTTTTCTTTTTTTCTTTTTCTTGCAAAGGTAGCTTACGATCGTATTCTGTCTGTGTATGTCTTCCTATACCACATTCACTGGCTGAATTAAACCTCTTCACAGCAGTTAGGTGAATCGCGGTTGGAATTTAATGATGGCAGAAATTTTTCCTCTTGATTTCCATCCTTAATCATTCCACAAACCTAATTCTTGGTTATATCGGGAACCAAATGGCATCAGTGCTGCTGTTGAATTATAGCGCTTCATATGGTGGTTGCGTGTTTAATGCGATATCCAAAAATATATCACATTCATTGTAATTGCATTTGTTTTTAATTTTCTAGATTTATAGATAGGTATCAATTGTGATGATAGTTTCTAATATAAAGTAATTCACAAATGATCCAATTGGGGAAGTTGCTTCTAATAGCTATCTGCAAATTCCATCTACTCAAGAAAGTGGAAAATTTGCGAAATTGTAAGATAGGAAAAAAGTTATAACGCCTTTAATATGAATAATCTAGCTTCGCAAAAGGGGTTAAATGATTAGTTTTATTTATTCGTTGTCTTAAGTGGTCCATTCGGCGGCTTACACCTACCCTAAAAAAAGTACAAGAAATTTCATTCAGTTTTTTACTATTTTCTCATTCTACTTTTCTATATTCATCTCTTTCTTTTCTTTGCCACTTTACCCGCGCCCTTTTCTGCTACTTAAATGAAAAATATTTCCAGGTATTCCATATAAATTTTCGTATTCTCTTTTTTAATCTTTCAATTGCTATTATTATTCGTTCCATTTTGACTCTATATCGCTCTTCACGCTATCTTATCAATATTATCAGTTTTAATGTAAGGTTATTCCATTCATTTGGCTTCAATTGATTCTTAGATTTTATTGGAAATTCATCAAAATGGTTAATAGAATAATAGGAGTTCATTATTCGGAGAAAAGCTTTTTTTTTATTTATTTATTACTTGTTTATTGAAGAGAACTATATCGTTCTTTACTTGATGTTTCTTTACCTGATGCTGGAATGTCTATAGAACGTTAGGCAATTAGTCACGAATGGGGTTATGAAAAGAAAAGGGAATGGAAATAAAAAGTCTTATAATTTCGATTATTCCCATTCCGTTTCCTTTCTTATTTCTTTTTTCCTACTTTCGAGAATATAAAATGAGAAAAACTGTAAAAATTACGGAAAGAAGAGAAACAAAAATGTCGTAAACATGAAAGCAATTACATCACTTTTCACAATTTTCTACATCGTCGTTGCGTTACTCGAAGAGGGATTCTTCATGGTCAGTGGCCGAGATCAACACTGGCATGGAGAGGATCAATGGTCAATCCCTGTATCGCTTTTCCTAATTTATTTTGATTGCAGGACAGTTGTGAACTTGTTGCGCGAGAGCATTTCTGCTTTATACAATCAGTTATCAATAAGACGCCTCTTGAAGCATCAGCATTCTGTTTCCTAGCAATTGCTCTCGAACGTTTGCTTGCTTATTTGGTCTATTGTCGATATGAACGTTGTCGACTTCCGGCTTTTGGAGTGTTTCTTGCATTACTACCGGTTTGTTGACTCTTATCATTGTTATAGCCTTAAGCTATATTACAGCCTTAAGCGGGATAGAGGAAAAAGAGAAATCTGCGTGAAGTTGAAGCTATGGAGTTATATTCGATCATTTAAATGAAGAAAAAAAGTGCGTTTTTTAAAGTTTTTTTTTCTAAGTCATTGTTCAACATTCGGCTTATCAGATCGTATTTGCGATAAACGAGTCGAAAATATTACTTTCGCAGCGAAACACTGTATTATTGAGACATTACTGCTTGATTTTTTTCAGTCCCATTTCCAGCTCGAAATTTTCACTCCCATATTAGCCTCGGATAGCCATATTTCTTAAACCCAGTTTCATTCCGCCTGATCACTTTCTGGATTGTTGATCATCTTCGGAGTGGATTACTGACATATGAAGGTGGTGACTAATTTGCATATGCAAATTTTGCCATGCAATTAAAGATTTATACAACTAGTCGCTTTTTCGCAGAAGTGTTTCGAGCATTAGAGCGATTGGTTAAGCCGATGAGACGAAATGCGTTGGTGCACATTATGCCTAAATGCATGCCAACATCGCCATCACAAGCGCTAATTCGCACTTGCCATTTGTCTTTGCAAATTTACTCACAATTGAACACTTCTTAGGGTCATACTTGTCTGTTTTTCTTCCTTATAATTTCAACTTGGGAATAACAGAAGCCGGAGATTCGAACTTTCGTCCGTAAATATATGTCCTAGAGAGACCGCATATATCACCAACTTTGAAATTAATCATCAGTTTTAAAGGCTGGAAAAATTTTTGCATATGTTTTGCATCGATCAGTTTTTCATTTACACTCCTCAATAATTTACAATAAAAACTAATCGTTTTGGAAGATTTTTGCAAGCAATCGAATTAATTTGGTTACGAGGCTATTATCTTGTGCATTTGTTATTCTTTGATATCTTACGAAAGTGATTAATCAAATACCTTCAGATGCTTTTCTTTCAGTGGTTATATCCCTCAGTAAAGATGATAAATCAATTGACCTCACCAATGCAACCGAACATTTATCTCGCTTATTGTTCATCACTTACATCGTCGGCCATTCGCCTTCCGACTCTTTTGTATATTTCGATGCCATCAGTGATTCTTTGTTTTATCCTATGTGTTATTATATTAATCTTTTCAAAGAGAAGATTGACGTAAGTTGAGCAGATTCTCCCTTTGGAAAAACTTTTGATGTGGAAAATGTAGTTCTCGAATTTGTTTCCTGTACGAAGAAACCTTTAGGTTAACTTAACTCTTCTATGGGTAGTCCCCAAGTGGGAACTGTACTGTCCATTTGATAGCAGTACATCTGTTCAGCAAACGTTATGATTGCCAAATCCAACATAACGTGTAACGTCAGATAAATATTACCTTCTGAAGGAGGTTGCTATCTTTAGAGCAGGGTAACATGAATTTAGAGCAATCTGCAATTTAAAGCAAATTTTCCGATAACCCATGAAATCGAAGATAAACATTTCGTTCCAATATTTTTTTTATTTCCTGGAAAAATTTTTCATACTTCCCAAGAAGTGGGCAATTTTTTCAATATCTTTTAATTCAAGCGTATAAAAACGAATGACGAAATGATGACGAAATGAATACAATTATGACGTAAAATGACGTCAGTAGAGTCAAAATCTAAAAGATGCACAAGTTCCCTCTTTGTTCGCCTAATATCTATGCAAAAAAACACATTTAAAAATTTATGGTAATAGAAAGTGCAGATATATAAATGCTGCAAATGTTCTCCTTAAAATACCCTAAAAAGCACTGAAACGTTGCACGTTGCATATATACGTTGCATATATATATGCGAGGTTATATAGGAAACAGATAGTGTGTTTTGCGAATGATTTTTGTACACATAAACGACGCCGGTAGAATCCCAATGAGCTATTAAAGGATCAGAGAAGATTGTGCAAAATGGAGCAGAAAATGTCATAAGTTCAATAAGACATTAAAGATTAATTGAGCAATATTTATTCTGAAGGACTTTCACATATAAATCAAAATTCGAAAATCATTTGTCTCTCTTAAAATATCCCACTATTTCAACTTAGTTTTCTATTCAATTCACATATATTTGCATATATTTTTTATTTTCTTATAAAATACAATAATATTTATTTATTCTCTATTTATTCTTTTGTTTCTAGCTTAATTTTATATTCGGCTAGCACAAACATGTAAAGGCTTACCGATTTGGTATCTAAGACTCAGTTTATGTTAGCAATAAATATTGCTGAAAAATATTGCATTATATATATATGTAAAAAAAAAGAACTTGTGAAGCCATAAGCAATTGAAGCAGTAACGTTGCTCATCTGTCGTTATTCCTTATGAGTCAACAGGTAAGCGTAGAATTTCGTAGGATTTCATGCAGATAAGCGTAGAGTTTCACTCAAAAAACTATTTTGCATATTTAATTAGCATCTGCTCGATTGGACACTCCGATGACGGTAAATTAGTGAACGATTTAAAAAGGTGTTTCAGTAGACATCTTTCAGGAAATAATAGGTATCTCTATGACGCACACCATTTCTTGGCCATAAATTTCTGCGCTCTTTCGTCATGTGATGAGTGAACGCAGTATACCGTAATTCACGTTATAACAACATCCTCTATAGGCATGTTTGTATCTATGCTTATAGCTGTGCAGTAATTTCAACTCATAAACCACTGATGGTAAAGTTATTAGCAAGAAGTCGATTCATACATTCAAAACAATTTTTAGCTGCTTAAGTATTTCTTTTTTTTAAGTTTGCTTAATTTCAGGAATTTGCAAGTCTAAGTATGCCAATTTTTATTAATATATATTCGTTGATATTCATATCTGGTCACCGATATTTCAAGCATCGTACAATTTCGTTATTATGCTGTCGACGATTGGATAATAAGAAAAGTGAATCAAAGATCGCTCCACCAATGAGTATATACACTCATATGGAAATAGTAGCAAAAATATGGGATAATAAACGATAAATTTTCAACTTTTAAAAACATTACATTATATTATTATAAAACAAAAACCGCATTATTTCCTGAAGTTGCGTCGGTTAGTGACAGTCAGTTGTCACCAAAATGTTACCACGATGAAATCTGGAAAATTATGGAACTTTTTTCCTCGTATACAGCTCTAAAATTTCTGTTAATAATAGCAGATCTCATCTCTTTAAAGTTTCTGTTAATACACAGCTGGAATATATCACAAATATTTTCATTTAATTTATAATTTATAAATATAATAGTTGTGGCCTGGAAGTATTACAAGATGATACGAGAAATCAACAGCAAAATTTCTATATCAAACGTATGCTCACATATGCTCATCTTCCAAGAAATTCAAAGCCGTCTTGTTGATGAATTTTATCGCCGTTCATTTAGGTTTTATAGCGTCTGCGAATAAAAGCAATTTGTGTTAATAATATCATCGATATTTTGCACTCATATCATCCAACTGAAAGCAATTGATAAGCAGTATATATCATGCAATGCATTCGACTCCTTCTTCACTTCTGCAAACTGCATAGCATTCATACAGTTTTTTGCTTAATTCATTTGAATTTTTTCAGCACCTGACATTAGTGCGTTCGGTATTCAAGCATAGCTGACATCAGTTTATATCATGAGGCATAAAATTTCCGACGTAAATAAATATTGATTACGGTTGATGACAAGCAATTTGGATAGGAGAGGATCGTGAATTGGAATTGGGGCGAAAGCAAGGTTTTTCATCTATTTCTAGTGGAAAGTACTAGGAGAATTTATGTGGGAAGCCAACGATAAAATTTATGATTTCTATATAGTACTTGAACTCTTAACTCCGTAATTGCTGTTACTATTATTATGCGACATGTTGATTACCGATTCGATTTTCTATATAAACAAAAAAAAATAAAGCAATTCTGGTTTTCGATACAAATATTGTTTCTTACAAAATTATTATTAATGAAGTTGTTTGCTTCATCAATAATTCAACGAACATTCACTTTCGAAGAAATTGATCTTTTGTCGATTAAAGCATTAATAATTAACTGATGGAAGCCAACACCTTATTTCCGCTTTTTATTATTGATATATATATATATATAAGCTGAGTACTAAGTAGTGAAATGAATAAATAGAAGACAGGATGAAGCGATGTTGTGTGTTGAACAATGCATTGCAATGAAGTGTTTAAAAGCGAAAATTATACAGTGATTCCCTCGCTCAGTCTCGAGTTGTTCATCTTCGGTTGAGAATTTCGTTGATGATATCCCTGTTAATGACAATGTATCAATCATGGTTGGCGCTGCTCTCACCACTCCGCAATAGCCATCACGATTGTCCCCTTCCTTCACCTTTCCCTCTCTCTAACTGCCGATCTCCTACTCCCTCCAACGTTCCCTTCTCTATCCATTCTCAAAGATTTCTCGGCGAGTTTAACCTTCTCGGCAGAATTCAATATCTCAAGTATCATTATTACAGCATCCGCATGGACATTCCTCTAATAGTGCGACCAAATCTGTGAACCAGTAAAAGTGCGATATATAGACATGACGCATACTCACCGTAATTGACAGCTGCTAGTGGAAATCTCAGTGAACTGTACCTTAAATAATATTTTCAAACAGACAGCTGAAAAAATAAGAAGGAAGTGGGAAAGGATTGAAGTTGGCATATGAATATAAATGAAAACAGGTGAAGCCCTAGCACTGGCGTATCATCGATACGCATTAAAGAAATTGCAATTTATAGCAATTTTATTCTCGAAGTGCATCATATTTGATAGATAATTCTAGATAGCAGTTTCGTACTAGTCCAATGTTTATATCCCTCTTCAGCACAAAGCAATGAGATGTTCGAGATCTGAATCGATCTTATCGAAAGTTCCAACAGACTCGGCATCAAGAGAGAACTAAATCTTAACAGTTTATCAGTTGATAATTCAGAAATTTTATCTTGGAACTCGAAAATTGTGAATTAATGTTGTTTCCACTCAAGGAAATTTTGCATTGATAAACTCGACTCTATCAGCCGTTATCAGCTTTTACGTTGATAACTCAGAAATTTCATTCAGGACGTCTGAAACTTCTCCTTCAATATGTCATAAACCAGAGCATTTCTACAACGGCGCTATGACTATAGTCAGTAATATATTGTCGATTACATAATGATTTCTTATAGACAAAACTATTTAACTCGATATACAGAGGTTATTTAACAATAAATTCCAATAAACAATAAATGTACCAAATAAATGACATTAACTTATAAGTCGACACAAACATTAAGACCATTATTATGCTCATTATTGACGCTAATAACATCAATCACTATATAGCACAACCGAAGATATATTCTATTGTTTATTAAGTTATATTTTAGAGTGATATTGTAATACATGACATTTGATATATATATATATAATATATATATATATATATATATATATGATGTATATAAGTGCAAAATAAAAAAACTATAAATTGAACTCCATCGTGGTTAAATATGCTCCTAACATGATAGGATAACAAATATAATTAAACTTATGGCTAAATATTTCTTTAAAATGAACGAAGTAAAGCAATGAAATAAGAGTGATAAGACGCTTCGCTGAAGTAGTCAGAACCTGTCGATTGCCCAATCGCTGACATTTAATGTGACGAGCTGCTTCACTCTCAATCAGATATGATCAAAATACGATCGTTGAGGTGGTAGTTCGCCCTGACCAAATGCAGTCTTTTCTTTAGCGATTTTTTGAGTGCACAACAAACTATCATCCACAATTTTACTAAATTTGAAAGCTGATCGTTAATTATGCTCCAATATTTATGATAAAGCATAATTTACTCGTTTTGCAACATAACGTTTAATGCTAAAATATTATCCGATGCCAATAATAAAACTTTCTAATAAGTCAAACCTATTAGTTTTCTCTTCAATTAATAAATCAGATTCCTTGAATTCTTGGTAATTAAACTATGAGTTCATTAATAATAATAATAATAAAAACAAATATTTTCTCGACTATTATGCATTAAAATGGTTGTTATATTTCATATGTTTACGATGTTATTTATACTCTTCGCTTCTTTAAAATGCATCGATTTATTTCGAGTCGACATACTCATGTCGACGATCGAGGGTCTATAAACGAACATTCCCAGCTCTATTATTCTTTTGCATATCACTTTAAATATCAGTCATTATCAGTGCCTAGGGGCATTTCTATCACAAGTTTTTTGTTACAGCTATTTTTTTTTACAAACACTAGATTCCAAAAAAAAAAAGATCTTTTCACATTTTGTTCCAAGAAAATTCGCTTATAATTAACGGAGAACAATCAAGTGTCGTATACAGTATTGTTACCTATATTCCGCGCTATCATTAGATAGACGCCTCGTTGAAAATTTGAACTGCTACTCTGGTCTCTGATTGATCTAATATGAATTTAAAACAATAAACTTTCGAGTAAAAAAAATCTTCTAATAGATAGTGATGCTATAATCGATATTCAATCCATTAGTGTATATTAACATATTTTGTGGGTTATCGATTAGAAAAATTAATCTGCACCTTCGAAGTCCCATTAGGAATTCAAAGGCTTATAATTAACACATAAATCGAATTCATCACTATTCTTTTACGGTAAGTTTCAGATTCAATAATGAACTCGTATGTTTACGGTGTTTGGGTGCATTCTTTTCTATAGACACTTTCAAATCCATATTTGCATAGTATACATTTGCGGCATCGCTATGTCTACGCTCGTGTATTTGTGTCTGTTTGTCTGATAGTTTCAGGTTAGAAGTACAGAATAGAGTATTATAAAAATTGATGGGTACAATATATATCTAAAATGGCTTCTTACACCAGCTTCTATGTTGATTTATTGACAATTTTGAAGTCGACGCTGACCAGTGAGTTGGACATCCGGGACATTTTGAAGTCGACGCTGACCAGTGAGTTGGACATCTGGGATATTTTGAAGTCGATGTTGACCAATGAGTTGGATAGCTGTTGTTAGACGATTGTTTTTATTACTATTTTTCTGTTGTTTCTGAGCATTTCATTAATGCGATAAATTTCGTCGCAACTTTATATAATGAATGTTCCATACTAACATGCATAAATATCGGGTGATAAGCCTTCATAGAAATATCTATTGTCGGAAATTTTTATGAAACAAATTTTACATGAGAAAATCCACATTTTCTACTAACCGATTTCTACTGTAGTGATTTCGAGAGTAAGTTACTGCTTGCTTCCACCGGATTTTCGACTTCATGCAATGGAATTTTCAATATTCATCCACGCCCTACCAATGATATGTAAGTGATTATTATTATCTAAACAAAGATTATTACTTTAAAAAATTATTTAAGATAAGATCGGTAATAGGAGTTGTTAATGTAAACCGGGATGCGCAATTTGCAGAAAGAATTCCCTGAAGGCATTGTAAAAACTTACCCAAAGAACTTTTTTGTTTTTTTGCAACGAATAAAGGAAGAGAAGGTAGATAAGCATAAGTCACCTCGTTGCATATCTTATAGGAATAAGCCGCTGATAGAGCAGCTTTATGAATGCATGGCTAATAAAAAATATATAAGCACTTACTCTTGAATCTACTATGCTTTTTGGAAAGCCGATTTAGATAAATGCATTAGACATTTGCTGATATGTCTTATAGTTTTAATAATAAGTGCAATTAGATGTCGTTGATTGAAAGTAAACTTTGGTTGAAAATAATTTATGAAAGATTTTCTTTGTCGAATTTATGGACTGAGTTTGGTTGGATATTCGCTCCTTTAAAAAAAGATTCATCACTTAGAGGAAATTGTTATGAGCGATAAATTTACAAAAGCAATGCATGAAATTGTAAAGATTTTTGAAGATATTATAAACGTAACGGGTCTAAATCTATGATATATGTTTGATACGGAAATGGAATAAGAAGCTTTTAATATTTGCCTCGATTGGGTATTTTTATGTTATTTCAAATAAAAACTTCACAACTAATGCAATGTATTTCAAGTTTTAAAATGTTTTTTTTTTTCAGTTGATATGTTGTCAGCAATTTTCAACATCTGTTCGTATAACTTTTCGAACTGCTAAGAAACTTTGAATTTCTCTGATGTCTTATAAAGTGGATTTCCGATAACCCTTCTATATCCTCCTATGTACGTCTATTCCTTCTAAGTAGTTGTTGGGGAGTATAAAAACACTTTCAATGATTACTTTACAACATATCTGCAGAACTATCCAAAGAAAAGTTATTTATTTATTTATTCAAAACGATGTGAAATTCGCCTAAATTTCTTAGTTTCGAGTTGACTGAGCAACGCAGCATTTGTGATCCATCAGGGCAGTCGTGAAGACGCGGGAGAGGGAGGGATGGGGGGGGGTCCCCCCCCCGCCTTATTTATGTTTCTAGAAACATCCATAGGTGAACCGACAGACTGGCTAATATGTTCATTCAATAAATATGTTAATGCTGCAAAAAAAACCTGCTAATTTCCCGAAATATGGGAACTCGAATTATATAAGTGCTTCCCCACCGCCGGTTAAGTTCGGGACAACCGGATTAGTTTTAAACAGATTTGAACCAAATTTTATCAGTAGCCGGATCTATGATTTGCAAGCGGTGCAAGCAAAGAAGTGTATCAAAAGAGCTGGCACAACATCGATTAATACAATTTTTGAAAGTTTTTATAAAGCAAATGTGACCCATAGATCAAAAGCGATAAAGTGTTGTGCTGAGATAATACTGACTGTAAAGTCCTTTATGTACATAACGTTAGTATAGATCCAGATGAATATGGTACTCCAGGAAAACGGAATTAAGAAAAGAAAGAAAAATTTTTTGAGGCAAAAACAGACATCGCAGGGGTATGAGCAGAGACGTAATAGACGACTGTTAGGAGACTAGATAGTTGTTAAGAATGCAAGAATTGAGATGCGAACAGATTACCTATGAGAACAAAATGTGACTACGTTTCGGCCCTTATTCGTCGATGTATACACCTTGAGTTATACGCTGGCCATCGTCTAACAAACAAACCACTAATGCATACATATTTAAAGTGAACCGAAATATGGATCCGCTGCAAGTTTTTTTTTTTTTTTTCTGCAATAAGACCGATACACAATAGAAGTCCGACCCGATTGCAAAAATCTATGTAAATTTTAATGCATTTTAAAATGGTTAAAACTTTTTCCGAAATTATCTGATATAAGTGAACACTGATATACATAAACACGCACAATCACACACGTACAATTCTATTTACGTGGGTATGACGTCATCATAACGCGTTTTTCTGCAAATTTAGACGTATGAAAGAAAATATAGGAAGTACACCAATGTTGGAATGCTTTTTCGCTCTTTTTCTGAAATATTATTATAAAGATATAAAACACATAGTTGTGTTTTCTTATTTATGAATACGTAGTTATTAAACGATCGAGCATAAACTATAAACTGAAGAACAACGCATTGCATTTCGATGGGTGGATTTTATTCCCGCCATGATTTTCATCATTGTTGCGAAATATTTTCAGAAATATTTTCCTTTTTTTCTATTTTATTTTATTAAACAATATTAAGAAATGATTTTATTATGTTATTTTCCGTAATTTTCCATAATATTAAAGAATGTTTCTTTCTTTTTCCAACAAAATTTCCACTCTTTCCAATTTTTCTGAAAAATCCATTTAAAAAAACCATATGAATCATAATTTATACGTAAATCATATTGTTTGCATTTCATTCGTATTTTTCACGCGCGCGTATTTTTGTTCGCTTAGCAAACGGACATTCTCGATGCTTCGAAAGATCGCAAAAAAATTCCAACAATTTTATAAATAATTACATTGTTTTTATTTAGATATTTAATTAGCTGAAGTAATTTTCAATCAGTAATCAATAATTTTTGCGAATCGATTGCGAAATCTTTGAAAAATTTCGTAAGAATTTCCAATTATTTTCGGCACTATTTCGTTTGCGAACCGAGCGGAGGACACATCGTTATTTCTTTCGAGAACATTCTACGCGTTGCCTATAAAGCACGCGAACGCGCGCATGCCGCATTTCAAGTCGGTTTTGGCCTTCGCGAGTGGTTCATTCGATTCGTCTGCTTGTGTTTTAGCAGTTTCAGTGCTTGTCGTTTAGTGAAAATGGTGAAGCAAAACGCTGTTGGTATCGATTTAGGCACAACATATTCATGTGTTGGTGTCTTTATGCATGGCAAAGTGGAGATCATTGCTAATGATCAAGGTAAGGTATTCCTTTTGTTACGAGGAGGGAGGGGGGAGTGAAATTTCTATGTTTGTGTCCAAATTGGAAGGTAATTGTTGCATGGAAGTTTAGTTGTTCTTTTTTTTTCTAGTTCAGATTCTAAACGATTCATTGGTATATGTGAAAATAAAATCGCGGGGTCTGTTCCCGTTTTTATCGTTGTTAGTGGGTTTTTATAGCTTTTCCATAATAGGGTGAACGTTTATTAAAAAGATTATTTTCTCTTCTTCAATAACAAATTATTGGAGCTATTACGTTCCCTTGTTTAGTCAATTTTTTTCGTTTTTGCTGTTGGCCGTCTCCCGATGAGTTAACGGTATTCCAGGCGTAAGTTGCAACTGATATACTTAAGATATATGAATAGAAGGTGCATTTGTATGATAACTTGCCACACTGTTTATTTGCAGGTAACCGTACAACACCGTCATATGTGGCGTTCACAGATACGGAACGTCTGATCGGTGATGCAGCCAAAAATCAAGTAGCGATGAACCCGCACAACACGGTTTTCGGTTAGCCTTTCTTTGCAGTAGTTTTCAACTTTTTCTCAGAAATAATCCACGAAGTTATTCCCATAATCTGCTTAATAAGTATAGGATAAAAGGGATTTTATATTACTTTAAGATGAAGGTAATTTTGTTAAGGTTTTCGCATCTTTAATTTCACGGCTTCTATTTATATCTAGGATGACCATTGGGTGGCATTGTGTGGCCAGTTATTTCAGTCAAAAGCACGAGGCTATAATTTCTATGAATTTATAAGGCTTTATTGGGTATTGTCTTATCTTTAATTATGTGAAGCAGCTTTCAAATTCAGATGTGAAGCGTTTGATTGGTCGCCGATACGATGATCCGGCCGTGCAATCAGACATGAAACACTGGCCCTTCAAGGTGATCAACGCAGAAGGAGGCAAACCGAAACTGCAGGTCGAGTACAAAGGTGAAACGAAGACCTTCACCCCTGAAGAGATATCTTCGATGGTGCTGGGCAAAATGAAGGAGACCGCTGAGGCTTTCCTCGGATCCACCGTAAAGGTAAAGGATACTGGAATTGTTGAGAAAGTGTCGGTAGCATGGCGGTACGTTTAACGTCGGCGCAAATATTACTATAGGGGAGGTTTGAGCGCAGACGTAAGTGGACAGTGACAAAGGATGGCGAATTCATGTCCAAACTGACGGCTTATCCCATAGCGCAGAACGTTACAAAACAGGTTCTCATCGCAACTGAATCGGACTCGGAGTTCCAGGCAGTGAGAGTAATGTAATAGTGACGTTGTAAGAGGAGGTTTGTGTAGCTGCAGTATGTCAGAGAAAAGGGAAGAGCAGTTTTCTGTGGAATCACAATTTCTATGAAAATTGTAGCAAGCTATGAAGCAAAATGGTGCTTATTGTTGTGGGTAACATTAGGTGTTGTAGCAACATAATTGCAGTTGCAATCGATGTTTTAAATGGGTATATATTTCAGATTACTATGCAAATCTATGTAAATTATGACGGGTATTTTCAGGATGCGGTTGTAACCGTGCCTGCCTATTTCAACGACTCGCAGCGTCAGGCTACGAAAGATGCCGGTGCAATTTCGGGCCTCAACGTTTTGCGTATCATCAACGAGCCAACGGCTGCAGCTATTGCCTACGGTCTGGATAAGAAGGTTGCTTTTCTAGTTCTTCCTTCCACATGTTATTCAAGCGCTTCTTTATGGTTCACGGGTCGTTTACTGCGTTACCCATTATTCTGCGCAACATTGAGGTGCACCTGTAATAAAATTTATTTGTTTCAGGGTTCTGGTGAGCGGAATGTACTTATTTTCGATCTGGGTGGAGGCACTTTCGATGTGTCGATCTTGACAATCGAAGACGGCATCTTCGAGGTGAAGTCGACTGCTGGAGACACCCATCTTGGAGGTATCTTTCACAACATTGTTGAATGTTTGATTTCTTATAACGATTCACTCTACTGCAGCAACATCAGACCTGAGATTCTGTCATTTTGCAATGAACTTTTCAAGGAAACATGGCTAGCATGATCATTCCATGAAAAGGGCCGAATTCGTAAATGTGATAACTGCAAATGCGATTTCACCTAAGGGGGAGGATGAACTGTTTTCAGCGATTGCGTTATTGGGTAGGTGTTGAGGGGGGTTGAGTGATGATTTGTCTCCCATTGCTTTCCGAATTTCGGTTTCCTTCTGCTGACATATGACGACCTTTAATGTATTGGAATTTAGGAGAGGACTTCGACAACCGTATGGTGAATCACTTTGTGGCCGAGTTCAAACGTAAACACAAAAAGGATCTCGCCACCAATCCTCGTGCTTTGAGACGCTTGCGTACCGCATGCGAACGTGCTAAACGTACTCTGTCCAGCTCATCTCAAGCAAGGTGGGTTCTTTCAGCTTTCTTTCTTATTAAATTTTTCAGAAGAAAGGGGAGAGCGGGATTAATTGAAAGGCACAATCGAGGCGGTGTTTCATAGACAGTCCCTTGATGGTGTGATAAAATTAGACTCGCTTAGCCTGCTCTTTTAGAATTTTAGCTGTTGGTACGGCTAACACACTATATATGCGACCAGAAAATCTCCTGTCAGGTGCAATGCATCACCCTATCCATACTCAGATAAATTGGTTCAATGTTGGGGTTTCATTTGTTTCGAAAGGTATGGTAACAATCTGGCAGAAAATAAGGTTTGCGAACTATTCTTCATTATTGTTCGTCTACTTTGCAGCATAGAGATCGATTCTCTGTTCGAGGGAATTGATTTCTATACGAATATCACTCGAGCTCGTTTCGAGGAGCTTTGCGCTGATCTGTTCCGTTCAACGATGGATCCGGTTGAGAAAGCACTTCGTGACGCCAAGATGGACAAGTCACAGATGCATGACATCGTGCTTGTGGGTGGGTCAACCCGTATTCCCAAGGTGCAGAAACTGCTATCTGATTTCTTCTCGGGCAAGGAACTGAATAAGAGTATCAACCCTGATGAGGTAAGCACTTATTGGATGTGTATTAGAATAATGTGTATTGAGCACAGTGTACTTGATATGCCTGGGTGCCGCAGTGGGCAAGGTAAACGTTAAAGTGCATTTATATTAACTTGGGCAGTTTTAGATGGGTGGAATACAGGATAGTTTTCTTGTGGTTGAGTGGGTGCTGTATTCTGTGAGCCGTACTGATGCGTTTTTTTTTTTTTTTTTTTATTAGTCCATATCATATTCGTCCGGTGGGCCATGTGATCTGAACATGGAGAGGGGCGTTTGCACCAACAGATAGCCTGGTACCGACACCGTAGTATGTACTGATTAAGTTTAATGGTATCTCGTTTTGCAGGCAGTGGCATACGGAGCTGCAGTTCAAGCGGCCATTCTGTCTGGCGACAAGTCGGAGGCTGTACAAGATCTGTTGCTCTTGGACGTTGCACCACTATCGTTGGGTATTGAGACTGCTGGTGGTGTTATGACTGCACTGATTAAGAGGAATACGACAATCCCGACGAAGACATCGCAGACATTCACCACCTACTCGGACAACCAACCCGGTGTGCTCATTCAGGTAAGAAAGAAACGTGTCCTCCCGACTGAGTAGGAAAGGAGAGCATGAGTAGCTCAGGTTTCGGTTTCTGAGGATTGAGGCAGAGCTTGGATAAATAGAGAAAGATATATGAATTTGACATTTTGCAAAAAAGAAAAAAATCGTTCACTGTTAGTTGTAGCTAAAAGTTGACTTTGAAAGGCAGTGGCTAGAGAGGGAAGTAACGGAACGGTGAGAGGGTTCGTCGGCTAAAATGGTAGTGAGGAAAGAGCAATTTAAGCGCGTTCAAGGGTTACTGGGAAGAGCTGCAAGGTTGCTTTTGATATTCTTATAGCGTGCATGGAACGTTTGGTTGGGTAGCTTGTATTGGCAACTGGCGGTGTTAAACAGTTGTTGTTCAGGTGTATGAAGGTGAACGTGCAATGACTAAGGACAACAACCTGCTGGGCAAGTTCGAGCTCTCTGGTATCCCACCAGCACCTCGAGGTGTTCCTCAGATCGAGGTCACTTTCGACATTGATGCCAACGGAATTTTGAACGTATCGGCGCAAGACAAGTCGACCGGCAAGCAGAACAAGATCACAATCACCAACGACAAGGGACGTCTGTCGAAGGACGAGATCGATCGTATGGTGCAAGAAGCCGAAAGATATAAAGCTGACGACGATGCCCAGAAAGAGCGTGTCGCTGCAAAGAACGCGCTTGAATCGTATGCCTTCAACATGAAGCAGACTATTGATGATGAAAAGGCATGTTGTTTAGTTTTTTTAAGAGTTTACCTCTACGAAAAGGTTTAGGGGAAAGGGGAGTACCCAGGGATTCCGTGACTTATGTCGTGCTTGAATTTCAGTTGTTTGGTCATGTGTAAGTCAGTTGGTGATGTGGAGGTAAGATCCATGATTTCAGCTGAAGGACAAGATTTCGGCAGATGACCGTAAGAAAATCGAAGATAAGTGCGACGAGATCATCAAGTGGCTCGACCGCAATCAAACTGCTGAGAAGGACGAATTTGAGCACATGCAGAAGGAGCTTGAGGGTGTCTGCAACCCGATCATCACCAAGCTGTACCAGGGTGCTGGTGGCATGCCAGGAGGTGAGTCAAAGCATTCCTTATTCAAGGAAAGTCAAGTGTGAAGTGAGTTTGGAAAAGGGGGGTAGTATGAAATGTTATAGGGTTCGGTAACGGTATCCCTTCGACTAGGGTTTTTAAATACTTGCTGGGGGATCCTTGTTATGTTTTTAGACGTTGGAAAATATTCAAGGGCCGGTTTGAAAGGTCTTTTCCTTATGATCTCGGTACGGGGGCTTCGGAATTTTTTAAGGGATGTGTAGATGGATGTCGGAGGTATTGTGCCGTGTATAATTAAGTCTAGTTTCAATTATCTTTCAGGTATGCCTGGTGGCTTCCCGGGTGGTGCTCCAGGAGGTGGATCGCAGAACGCTGGAGGCCCGACAATCGAGGAAGTCGATTGAGAGCTGCTCAGCGATAATGCTTCCTGATCTCATGTCATCAAATATATGTATTAATGTTCGTTGTTGCTGTGGTGCGTGGTTGAAGTTGTCGGCTCGATGAGCGGGTTGTATAATGTAACAAACGTGTGGAGACCTATGTGGCGTCGATTGCATTGCATCACGGAGGTATACAGGGGGACACATGCCGGAAGACGCATATTTTTGTTCTTTGGCTGAATCGTTTTTGTCGCCGGAAGTGGGGAGTAGGGGTTGGATGCGTTAATTTAGCAGGAAAGGTAAGTAATGCAACGTTAGGAGGGATGAGAAGGAAGGGGCTAACGTTTAAAAGTCGAAGCAAGGCGCTAAGCAGTCCGCTGCTCCGTGTTTTTGTGGGTGGGCGGCAGGGAGTTAGGGTAGGCGGGGGGGAGGGGGGAACGAAGAACTTTGAAGGTTCGCAAGTTTGCGTTTTGGTCTGAGCGTTGACACATCAAGGGAGTAGTTGTGCTACTACTAGGTATTGAAGTGACTTGATCAGCTACATGACAGGCATGATTGTAGGAGATGGGTGGAGGTGGTTATTACGTCTATGTGCCGTTGCAGTGAATCAAGTTGTATATTGGAAAAACGGCGAACTATGTACAAAGAGAGCCTGGAATGTACCTAAACGCGTCGACGTTTCAATGACACCGGATGGACAGTCTCCAGTCACCTTCTGTAAGCCGATTGCTTGGAGCCCTGGTAAGCTTTCCAAAAACCTAGGCTAGTAGAACTTACAAGGGGATATCAGTGACTCGGGATATCCTTTCCTGAGTGCAGCGCTCTATGCTGAAAAAGAAATGTTGAAATCACCAATGATAACAGATCCACACAGTGTTGATGCGGATCAGCACAGTGCAACTGTATTCATCCGGAGCCACTTTAGTCCAAAACTTTGGCCAAAGGCTGCCTCATCGAACATGACGATGACAAGGGTGCATTCGCATTCTCGTGGAAGTAATCTTTTAGTATAAATAAAGTACTGTTTCTTTCCTTCTGCAGATAAAATGCACACGCTTTTCTATTGTGGAGCAGTGCAGTTCAGCAAGAAAACTGATTTCCTTATCACGGTATTCTTATCACGATGCTTCATCATTGTGAAGAAAATTTATTAACACTGTAAGGGTCAGTTTCCATTGTCTCGTCTAGTCGTTTAGATCTCCTTGAAGATCTGCACTCTCTATCGATATGCGGTCGAGTAAACTGCGAGACGACACGGGTATAAGGGCGAACAGTTTATCATGCCTATACAATAAGATGACAAACAAGTAAGTACTCGTTCACAAAGATGGCATTAATCGTCGGCACGATCCCCTAATCGCACTCGGCGAACTCGGCGCCGTCGCCCATCTCGTAGCGCTGTCATGCGGCTACAGGTTAGCCTTGCGAACAATCTAGCAGCTGGAATGAATCACATCATATGCCCATTTCTTAAGGGCGCAGATGTCATGTGACTGTTTTCCTCAACAACGATTGCTTATTTTTCGTCCTTCATATTTCACTCACTCTCTTTAAACGGTTCAAAGTGAAGCAGTTGATTGAACGAGCGAAGGCATTTACTTCCAAAATGTTTTTAGTTTCTCAAATGTTCACTATAAGTTGCTAAGTATGATTTCAGCGATGTGAAGCAGCAACAAAATTTCACTTGGATTGATAGAGAGAGAGGGAAGGGAACATAATAGTGCTGAATCGTTAATAATGGAGCCATCACCATACTGCATTCAAGTTCCACAAAAGTTTACATATTTCAATTCTAGTCGAATTTTTTAATGGAATAGAGCTGAACAATATGCTCTAAATTTATAGCCGTAAATTAAAGGAATTTTTGCATAGACATTTGGAACGAGCGAGAGAGAGAATAGTGCTCGTATTGCTATAATCGAACATATGTGTGAAAGATAACAATGAAAGTAAAGAAANCATACCTATATGACCGCAAAAATATAAAGACTTTCCATTGTCATAATATTGTTGAATAAAAATTCTGCAGGAAAAAAATCTGCAAAAATGGATTTATTCAATTGCTTATTGTAAATTACCGTTATATTACGGTTATAAGATGGTTAATTTGAGGAACTTTCTATGAACAGGTATTTCTATTCGGATTTTAGAGGATCTAAGCTCTCAATCTTGTTGACTAAGTCATCAATTCTACATTTAAGGTTGGATCGGTCTCACTATTTCCTTTCTCTTAGCATTAAATCGACTCCCTATCCCCCTCCTACCTCTTCTTCTATGCAAATTGCGCAAAAAGATCTCGTAGAATTACAGATCACCAATTGTTGCAATGCTCTGACCCATTCTCAACTATGTCTTGACCATATCTTATCGCATAATAGCTTTCATTATAAACTTTGAAACTAAGGTTGGAATACACGGTATATACCGCAATAAATTGTGAATTGGCAACTCTTCTCTAAATATCCTACAAGTGCAAATTGTGTACGCTTGAGAGGGGCCCATTCAAATGGTACCATCTATAAAAAATCCCCCCCTCCCCCCATCCAAGTTGATAAGACTTGTCTTCAAGATCATCATCGTTTCCAAACGTTATCGATCTTCTTGATGCATTCGCCCGCCAAATTTGATCCTTCGATGCCGAATGAGATCGTTGGTTTGGAATGTTGCCAAGGGCAATATATGTCAACAATATTCAGTATTATTTCTATAAAATAATAAACAATTATAATATATTGAAAATTATAAATATTAGCAAAATAAAAAATTTTTCAAATCACATTATGAAAGAAAAAAATTCACTTATTGGCATAGTGCAATAAGTTTTGCAATTGCTGCGAACACTATTTCACACGCGGATGACGTCATCGTTTAATCGTTCGCGAACATTCTATCACATCTATAAATAGTGCAACCATTGCAACCTGGGCGTTATTTTCGTTGTCGCTGCATCGGTGTGTGCGTTGTTGCGTATTGCGGTGATTATCATTGACGAAGATGGTGAAACAAAACGCGGTTGGTATCGATTTGGGTACAACCTATTCATGTGTCGGTGTATTTATGCATGGTAAAGTGGAGATTATTGCCAACGATCAAGGTGAGTGTTTATTGAATTTCTTAAATAACTTTAATTGTTTCATTCGAGTTGTCGCTTTTGAGTTAATGCTTACAAAAAGTATTTCTTTTTGAGTCTATTTTTTTTAGTAGAAATTTAAGTTTAGGATGAAATTCGATTCAGCTTGTGATCAAGACCTGCAACTGTGCTAGGTTTAATTGTTGGTCATTTGCAGATGAGTTGAATCCGACCATGCTTCACGATCTTGAAGTGATGGCTTTTTGGCATTCCCTTAGTCATTGATGCGCTTCCCCAAAGCTCAAACTTTTTAATACAGTCATTCGCAGCACTTCGATATTATTTCACATTGGAAAGAAAAGAGCATGAAAATTGTTTGTTGAAGTTTTCCCGAGTGAGTGAGGGAAAATGGCAGTGAATACAAAAATCGGGGGGGGGGGGGGGGGGGGGGGGGGGGGGGGG
>QEWY01001585.1:0-32499 GCA_006503575.1 Baylisascaris schroederi | reverse complement strand
AGCGTGCATGGAACGTTTGGTTGGGTAGCTTGTATTGGCAGCTGTCGATGTTAAACAGTTGTTGTTCAGGTGTATGAAGGTGAACGTGCAATGACCAAGGACAACAACCTTCTGGGTAAGTTCGAGCTCTCTGGTATCCCACCAGCACCTCGAGGTGTTCCTCAGATCGAGGTCACTTTCGACATTGATGCCAACGGAATTTTGAACGTATCGGCGCAAGACAAGTCGACCGGCAAGCAGAACAAGATCACAATCACCAACGACAAGGGACGTCTGTCGAAGGACGAGATCGATCGTATGGTGCAAGAAGCCGAAAGATATAAAGCTGACGACGATGCCCAGAAAGAGCGTGTCGCTGCAAAGAACGCGCTTGAATCGTATGCCTTCAACATGAAGCAGACTATTGATGATGAAAAGGCATGTTGTTTAGTTTTTTTAAGAGTTTACCTCTACGAAAAGGTTTAGGGGAAAGGGGAGTACCCAGGGATTCCGTGACTTATGTCGTGCTTGAATTTCAGTTGTTTGGTCATGTGTAAGTCAGTTGGTGATGTGGAGGTAAGATCCATGATTTCAGCTGAAGGACAAGATTTCGGCAGATGACCGTAAGAAAATCGAAGATAAGTGCGACGAGATCATCAAGTGGCTCGACCGCAATCAAACTGCTGAGAAGGACGAATTTGAGCACATGCAGAAGGAGCTTGAGGGTGTCTGCAACCCGATCATCACCAAGCTGTACCAGGGTGCTGGTGGCATGCCAGGAGGTGAGCTGAATTTTGCATGTTTTTGTATGTCCATGTGGTCGTGGATGGAGGTCCTGCAGTTTCGTCGTTGAATATATATTTAGTTCGTCGAAGGCGTGTGGGACGGCAGTATGCGGTGTCATTTAATCTTTGTCCAGAGGCGGTGCTGATACGTAAGCTTTTATAGTTATCGGTGCAACGTTGAGAGAGAAGGGGACGGGTGGGATGTCGTGTGTGAACATGCGGCACTTTTTCTGTCTCTACCGTAGCATTTGCATGTGTGAGTAAACGCTGTTAGAATGTTGTGCAACATGTGATTTTCATACAAGAGAGCTGCGTGGGTGAGTGATACGATATCATTGAGGCGTGGAGGTAGTGTTGTGGAATTCCTTTTTACTGAACTTGATTGTTTCAGGAATGCCGGGTGGTGCACCGGGAGGTGGATCGCACAACGCTGGTGGTCCCACTATCGAAGAGGTCGACTGAATTGCTACAAAGTGATCTTTGTTGATCTCATTCATTCATATAAACACATCGTTTTGCATTCGCTGAATGTTTCATGTTTCACTCCACATGTGGGTGTTAAGTTGTACTTTTTCCATGAATAAATTCCTGAAGTTTGGTTTTCGTACTTGGACTTGTGGCCGAAAGAACCTAAAAGTTATTGGAAAGAGTGCATTGCATCTAAGTTCACTAGGTTAAACCTTCTGCGTTGAGTCACTTGGGTGGTTTTGAAGCCGAGGCTTCTAGTTTCATCGATGTGTTCGCTAGTTCTGTTCTAATTAGTTGTCTGGGTGGGTTGTGATCATCTGAGTATGTCTTTAAACGTGCTGTGGAAGTATATCCGTTAACGGGTCGGATGCGACGGCGACGATTTTTTGGTTGGCATTTTGAACGGCTGATCAGTTCCATAGAGGAGTGGGTGTACTGTCGTTTAGAAGTTCGATTGCCACTCTGATTCTGCTCATAGGCGCTGCGTGCGAATTTTGCATTCGGACATGTAACTGTTGGGTTTGGCAGCGTTTAAGTGAAGAGGTGCAGTGCCAGAACTTGCTTTGTTAGGCTTTATGCCAATTGGAATGCGGATGGCACTTTCATGAGCGAGGCTTCACTTCAGTAGTTAATTGCACTCGAGCTTAGTCTAATGAGTGGAGACAACATGCAACTTTCAAGAAATTTGAAAGAAGTTAAGGAGTGGAATGTGCAGTGGATCAATATAAAAGATTGGTCAATATAAAAGATGGACGAATTGGTCAAGATCAAGCTGGAAGGGTGTACTTTTGAAAAAGGGAAATGGCTCGTTTTTTTGTAGTTGATCTCGGTGGGTGCGTAGTTCTGTAAGATTGAGAGCGGAAAAGAAGATTTCTTCAAGTTGTATATTGGAAAAACAGCGAACTATGTACAAAGAGAGCATGAAATGTGCCTAAACACGTCGACGTTTGAATGACTCCGGATGGACGGTCTCCCGTCACCTTCTGCAAGCCGACTGCTTGGAGCCCTGCTAAGCTTTCCAAAACCTAGGCTAGTAGAACTTACAAGGGGATATCAGTGACTCGGGATATCCTTTTCTGAGTGCAGCGCTCTATGCTGAAAAAGAAATGTTGAAATCACCAATGATAACAGATCCACAGAGTGCTGCTGCGGATCAGCACAGTGCAACTGTGATCATCCGGAGCCACTTTAGTCGAAAACTTTGGCCAAAGGCTGCCTCATCGAACATGACGATGACAAGGGTGCATTTGCATTCTCGTGGAAGTAATCTTTTAGTATAAATAAAGTACTGTTTTTCTCTTTTTTGCAGATAAAATGCACACGCTTTTCTATTGTGGAGCAGTGCAGTTCAGCAAGAAAACTGATTTCCTTATCACGATATTCTTATCACGATGCTTCGTCATTGTGGAGAAAATTTATTAACACTGTAAGGGTCAGCTTCCATTGTCTCGTCTAGTCGTTTAGATCTCCTTGAAGATCTGCACTCTCTATCGATATGCGGTCGAGTAAACTGCGAGACGACACGGGTATAAGGGCGAACAGTTTATCATGCCTATACAATAAGATGACAAACAAGTAAGTAATCGTTCACAAAGATGGCATTAATCGTCGGCACGATCCCCTAATCGCACTCGGCGAACTCGGCGCCGTCGCCCATCTCGTAGCGCTGTCATGCGGCTACAGGTAGACTTGCGAACAATCTAGCAGCTGGAATGAATCACATCATGTGCCCATTTCTTGAGGGCGCAGATGTCATGTGACTGTTTTCCTCAACAACGATTGCATATTTTTCGTCCTTCATATTTCACTCACTCTCTTTAAACGGTTCAAAGTGAAGCAGTTGATTGAACGAGCGAAGGCATTTACTTCCAAAATGTTTTTAGTTTCTCAAATGTTCACTATAAGTTGCTAAGTATGATTTCAGCGATGTGAAGCAGCAACAAAATTTCACTTGGATTGATAGAGAGAGAGGGAAGGGAACATAATAGTGCTGAATCGTTAATAATGGAGCCATCACCATACTGCATTCAAGTTCCACAAAAGTTTACATACTCCAATTCTAGTTCGAATTTTTTAATGGAATAGAGCTGAGCAATATGCTCTAAATTTATAGCCGCAAATTAAAGGAATTTTTGCATAGACATTTGGAACGAGTGAAAGAGAGAAAGAATAGTGCTCGTATTGCTATAATCGAATATATGTGTGAGAGATAACAATGAAAGCAAAGAAACAAATATGCTGGTAAACAATTCAAAACTTTTTTTAGATTTTTTAATGTTGCCAATGTGCGCATCGAGTGTACAATCACATAACTTCTATTGCAAGAAAAATCGATGGAATTATTCCGTTAGTGTTCTGCATTAAACAAGACTATACTGTCTTTTAAGGACGTAGAAAAAAGACTTCACAACTTATTCGTTGCCCCCACCTCTTCCTAAAAACATTGCAGGTCTCCTTTCCTTGTCTCCTTCGAGAAAAAAAACGGGTGCAAATATTCGAAAATTCTTCAAAAAATTGCTGAGGATAATGTTGATATGATTGGTACGCACGATAAACAAAGAGGGAGAATTCCCGGAATATTTAATTTTTACACCTAATAGTGGTTAAATGCAGCTGAAGGAATTGACTGAAAGAGCGCTAGTGAGAGAAAAATTATTGCAAACGAAACCGACGTATATAGCTTTGCACCTTTGCATTCCGTTTTGCTTAGTAAAAAATTGCATAAATTATCAGAAAAATTAAAATATATGCGGAATAATACGGTCGTTTTGAAAATAAATTGTTTGTTCGTACAAATTTCAAGCAAGAGATTTTTTTTTAAAAAAATGTGTTTCCGGCAGTTTACTCTTGCTAAGCGCATTATAGTTATGACACTATATACTGTATCTTATATGATGTATGCGTTACAGTATGCAATAGATGCAATTTTCAATCATGTTATTTTTTGCATATCTCCTCATAACGTATGTTAATCTAAATGAGAGCATAAAAAACCGCTTTCCTATAGAGGTTTCTGCAACGAATTTGACCATAACACTGTTTTCATTCAGGTGATTCTCGATATTTGCACTTTTGGTTATATTGCATAGGTACTGAAGTGAGAATAAAAGCGCATAAATGAGTGAAATTTGAATGACTGGCAAATAGCAATTCATTTACTTGCACAGTGAATAAACTCTCAACATCAAATTGTGCTTTAAGACTGCTATTATACTATAAGATTGCTAATATAAGTTGTGCTCTACTATAAGCTTGCTATAAACTCAAATTTAGCATGGGATTAGGTTTGTCACTCAACCTCCTGTTACTTCCTATCCCTCTCCCTTCCCCCTTTAATGTATATGCCTGTAACACGTGTTTTATACTGTCCATCATTGTGCTTCGCAAAAAAAAAAATCACTTTGCACAATAAAAAGATCAATATAAATTCATATGGCGAAACGCTAATCATTTTCAGCATCAATTTTGGGTGATTGTTGGGTGCAATTCGAAACGTGAATCATCATCGTCACCGATCAAAACGATACTCTAGAAGATTCTGACTGCTCTTAGTGTACATACACGTATTTATGTGCAAAAAACATTTGTCACCGTTTTAAAGCGTTTCGTTTTCATGCAATCACATACGCACACACATACACACACACACACACAAGCACAAATATGAGAGCACTCAATGAGAGCAATTTGCAGCGTTGCATTCTGCGTACGATGCTTCTACTTAGCGTGCCAGCCAGCTGTTACGTTTGAATTGGTTGATAGTGCGTTCGAGATGTTCTCGCACGATTTTATTAACCAATTTCATGTGATATCACATTGCTTCCGATAGAAAAAATTATTGTTTCTTTTAACCTGGTTCCACTGCTATATTTTTCCAAGTTTTATTTGAATTCCTTTTAGAATTTCAATTCCTTATGCCTCATAACAGCAACTTCATTACCATAAATGATACGAGGGCGCATTTTCTCAACTTTTGAAAAAAATGCGGTTTTAACATTCAGTGAATTCCATGCCGGAACCTGAATTTTAACATTCATTCATTTTTTTCCGGGTTCATATGCCTTTATAGATTCCTGAAACCCGATGACACTATTCTCTGGTAAAAATTAGGATGCACTGTAAGTTTGTGCACTTATGCAGTATCGGGTAATACTGCATCGATTTCTCTTGTGTTCTTCACACAAATTTTTCTATTCTTTGTAAAGTATTCAGCGATGAATTGTTCTCAACTATGAAATTACCACTTCGTTGGGTTCCATATTCGGTAATCTTCCTTGCGGTTGCCTTACGTTGTTCTTTAAGAATTCCTTACTGTCCTGCTCTAAATTCTTAACCTTCTTTGCAAGTTACTTCGTGTTGTTGCACTTATGCAGCCGCTTTTGTGAAATTATGACCATTAGGCAATCCTACGTTTCCCGCAAAAATAGTTGTTGGTTACAGCAGACCTTTGCTACATTTATAATATTTGCTATTAGTCAAAAGAGAGTTTTTCATTTTTTTTTCAGATATGCTTAAACTTTATTCTATTCCACCAAACACTACCGTACTATTAATGCTCCCGGTATAACATTCTCTTAGCATGACATTACCGTACTATTGTTCCGTCGCGGTTAAAATTATCCTCAATTACGATTGATATATTTTGAGAGTTAAGAGCCTCTTTATGTCCTCGGTTCAATTTTCTTCCTTTCTCCTATTTTTCCCACTTAAAAAGTTCTGTCTATTCTTTCATAAGTCTTCCTCGTCTCTTGATTTATTTTCACTTTAGTTATCTACTTTCCGGCTTTCGCGAATTTTCATTTGCAAAGCTAACTATTGGCAAGATTTTTTGCTAATAAATGTATTTGTTTGGCTATTCGATTGTTTCAGCTTCGAAACCACTAGAAATAAAGTCAAAATTTCGGCGATTATATTCAACATCGCCCGACAATTCGTTCATCAACCTTCGAATTGATCCGTTAAACTTAAAAGAAATTATAGGCAATTAACTATGTCTGAAAATTTATGTGCACTTTATTGCCGATGGAATCGGAAAAACCGAACTTAAGAGAGTTCCCTATTTATATGCCGATTGGTTAAAGATAAACTCGAGCTTCTAAAATAGTTTCATCCGGGCTTTCAATCAGAATTCGCAGCCCATTTTATCGGTCGGTTGCTCATTTAGTTCTCAGACCAACCGACAACTTTCATAAAATGGAATTCATTGTTGAGCATTTGCTCTTATTAATGCTCATTACATTTGATTCATGTCTACTGCATTCAATTAGTTATTACCTCTCATATTTAATGTTCGTTTAAACTTAATCTCTAAAAAGTTAAATAAAGTATGTGGAATTGATGTGTTCAGTGTTGTCACACTTTCGTCGTTGCGCAGCTTAATACTGTATAAAAAGTCCATGTCCTATAGAAACAAGCTCTTATATTACCAACCATCTAAGCGTTTGTGTGCCCAAAGTAAATGTAGGCGATGAGAGCAGCCTTAATTCTCAAGGTTTAAAATTCTAACAATTTACAGTAGTGCTGATTCGGGTTTCACTTTTTCCTAGATATTGTTTGTCAGTGTGATTTAACAAAAACAAATTTTCAAGCTGAAACGAATCAGATGAATCATAGTTTAAAAAACGTAAAAATTTTGCTATTCTTTCATCGAATTTTCTGAAATAAATATTGAATTTATGCTACTAAGGTCCACCTTTTCCCAGAATATTTTATGCAACACTATATGCAAATTTCTTCTAATAATAAGAAGACTAACAATAATAAGTTTAGGTTGCAATAGATGAAGGAATAATGCAAAAAAATCATCTTGTATTCCCGATAATCGATATATTATATGCTACAGTGCTTACATGTAAATGTTACTATAGATAATATTAATCTTCTTATGTATATTTGTTTTGCAATTTTCTGTTCGTTGAAGTTATGCAGTATGATATATCTCTATTTAATTTTCTTCTATTCGTCCTGTTTTTTCTTTTTCTTTTTTTATTTTTTATTTATTTATTTTTATTTTTTTGGTAATTTTGGTCATATGGCCGTATTCGCTATCACTAAACTTTTGCAATAAACGGTTAGATTTTATTTCATCTCTTTTCTTTCCTCTATTGTGTATCTATCTCATGTTACTTTCGTATCTCCCTTTCTTGCCGATTCTAATATTATTTACTTCAATGTCAACTTGCTTCTGCTTCTTTGAAAATATTGCATTAATTTATAGTGAGCCGTTAATATGTCGAAAAACGCGGTGGGCATCGACTTGGGAACAACCTACTCATGTGTTGGTGTATTTATGCATGGCAAAGTGGAAATTATTGCAAACGACCAAGGTGAGCGTGAATTGTAGTTTAAAAAATACGCTGTATCACTTCCTTTATAAGCCTTCAGATTTATGAAACTCATAAACTATTATAGACATAAGCCTCTACTAGTAGAAGAATTGCCTATGGATTCATGCTGCAATATCTCCAACAAACGAACCTTTAAAAGAAAGCTGATCGGTTGAGTGACTCAATGAATTATTTCACATTAAGGAAATATGCATTAGTAGATTAATTCCTCCTCAAGAAATGAACAACTTTAAACATGAATTAAATAGAGACCCACAAAATGCATTCTTTAGGGACCCTTTTCAATCTATTTGTCGGATTTTCAGGTAATCGTACAACACCTTCATATGTGGCGTTCACCGATACGGAACGTCTTATTGGTGATGGAGCAATGAACCAAGTGGCAATGAATCCACACAACACTGTTTTCGGTAACCGTATTCCAGAGTTATCTTTTAAATGTGATGAAAATATTTATAGTTTTCCATTTGATGTTTCATTGAAATGAAAAATTTTTATACACATTTGAAAAAAAAATCTTTAGAACAACTTGACAAGTGAATTTTCATTTTATTTCCTTCATGCTGCCAATATCGGAAAATTTCTTTCACAATCAGAATAAAACACCATCCAAATCCTTTCGTTTTGCGCACCCAATATCACATCGAAGTGCTATTGTATCGTTTTTACCTGTTGTTGAAGTTGAACTCATGTTGTGCGATAATTTGTGCTATTTAAACTTTTCGACATAAAATTGCTGCTAATGCTTTGGAGAAATGAAGGGTAAGAGTGAACCCTTGATTTAAAAAGTCACTGCGATCCACCGGCGCTCTTATTTTCTCAACTTGCCATGATTTTACAAATATTGAACTAAAGTACGTGCAGGTCGATTGTTAAGTGATATGCATTCAGACTGTAAACGTTTAATTGGACGTCGTTATGATGATCCGGCCGTGCAATCAGATATGAAACACTGGCCATTCAAAGTGATCAATGCTGAGGGTGGTAAGCCTAAAGTTCAAGTCGAGTATAAAGGAGAAACGAAAACGTTCACTCCCGAAGAAATATCGTCGATGGTTCTCAGTAAAATGAAGGAAACCGCCGAATCATTCCTCGGTTCCAGTGTCAAGGTTTTTCTTCTTCATTCCACGTTGTTCATTAGTTGGATTTAATAATCTCACTAAATGAAATTAGTCAATTTTCTTCTGGGTCATATCGTTGAAGTTTGCTGCCAATAAGGCAATTTTTTGGGTTGATTGTTCTCCCATTAACTTAACTAATTCTATAAATTATCAGATAATGCTCCTTTGAAAAGCTGCACGATGTTTGAATAATTTTCAAATGAGAACTCTACGATAATGAGAACTACTTTGTACGATAGCAGCAAATAAGCTGGTAAATTTCCCTCATATAACTAAATATTTAATAATTGGAAAAACCTACAATTCTCGTAAAATTTCAGAATGCAGTGGTGACGGTGCCAGCATATTTCAACGATTCTCAACGCCAAGCAACAAAAGATGCAGGTGCAATTGCAGGACTCAACGTTCTTCGTATCATCAATGAGCCCACTGCTGCTGCTATCGCTTACGGTTTAGACAAAAAGGTTGTCTGTCCTATCAAATGCTATTGATAAGCACCTAAACGACCGTTTAAAAAAAAGTATGTTGGACACTTTTAGAGGCATAAAAAATATCCCATAATAATAGAGCGAAAACGAATATAATAAAAGTGGGAACACTGAAAAGGAAGCGTAACCGGAATTCACATATTTTATTAAGCAATATTTCAATTATTATGCCACCAAAATCTATACCGTTCTTTTCCGTAGGCGCTTTAGGTGTTTTGCATTCTTTGGAAGTATGTTGCCATAAACAGTAAGTGAGAAATAGCTCATTTTTCAAAGGCTGAAGCCACATTATGAATACTTTGTTGTAAAGAAGCAATATTTCAATTATTATGCCACCAAAATCTATACCGTTCTTTTCCGTAGGCGCTTTAGGTGTTTTGCATTCTTTGGAAGTATGTTGCCATAAACAGTAAGTGAGAAATAGCTCATTTTTCAAAGGCTGAAGCCACATTATGAATACTTTGTTGTAAAGGATCTGGCACAATGACCATAGAGAAGATTAATTTTTATTTTAGTTGTTTCAGGATATCTTCAGCGACGCTTTGTTTCAGAAAATATATTTTTAGAAAATCTTTTCTAGGGACAAGGAGAGCGTAACGTTCTGATTTTCGATTTGGGCGGAGGAACTTTTGATGTTTCAATTTTGAGCATCGAAGACGGTATTTTCGAAGTTAAATCAACAGCTGGTGATACTCATCTTGGAGGTTAGTTGAACATTTGTCATCCAAATTTTTGTACTTCCTTAGTGATATTGCAACTTAAAAATCTGAGCAAAAACTGAAAATTTGCTAATACAATATTCTGCTCCATGAGGATCATAAATTGAATAAGGAAGAAGATCAACTAATCTTGAGGGTATTTCATTCGACTTGTAAATGGAAAATAAATATAAGCACTGTGAAGTAGACTGATGATTTAGGAGGCCGAGTATAGAAATTGAAATTTTAGGTGAGGATTTCGATAATCGTATGGTGAATCACTTCGTTGCTGAGTTCAAACGTAAACACAAGAAGGATGTTGCAACGAATCCTCGCGCTTTACGACGTCTTCGTACAGCTTGTGAACGTGCTAAACGAACGTTATCCAGCTCCTCACAGGCAACGTAAGGTTATTGTTCATCGAACAATAAACTAAAGCAACATCATACAATGTAGTCGAAAAAAATTTCAGCATTTTGCAGAATAAATCTAGAAGATTTGAAATGAGGAACTCGAAGTTACCGACTATCCTCAACTTTTTTGTCCTTCGTCTTTTTTATTTCAAAAGGCCGTTTAGGCGGCCAAAATCAGGCTGCTAAATAAACACGGTTGGCGATACTAGTGATCACATTACCCAGAAAATTTTCAATCAAAAATTAGAAAATACCGGTACTGGGAGGTGGTGATTAGAACAAGCACTGTTTATATTTATGCACACTACAAACTGTATCATTAATTTAGCCGACTATACATTCAATCAAGAATTGCCGCCCCAGTAATATAAATTGTTCTTTCTACCTTTATTTTACTCTATCTGTCTTTATTCTAGTTACGGTTGTCTTTAAATGCATAAAAAGTTAGCAAATTAAAGTTTGCATAATAGTCAACCCTTATTGTTTATCGTATTTGCAGCATTGAGATCGACTCCCTGTTCGAGGGAATTGATTTTTACACGAACATCACTCGAGCTCGCTTTGAGGAATTGTGTGCTGATCTCTTCCGTTCGACGATGGATCCGGTAGAGAAGGCACTTCGTGACGCAAAGATGGACAAATCACAGGTTCATGAGATCGTTCTTGTTGGTGGATCGACGCGTATCCCGAAGGTTCAGAAGCTCCTTTCCGATTTCTTCTCTGGTCGCGAACTCAACAAGAGCATCAATCCTGATGAGGTACACAAACACATATTCCATAATATGACTTCGTTATTCAAAATAAGCCAAAAGTTTTATGAAGGAATATTTATGTGCAACCGACATTTGTGATTATATAGGTATGCGTATCAATAGCTGTAACAGATAATCCAATCGTTCTGTCTTACTTTAATTTCCAAAGACTTCGGACTGGGTAAATTTCTTCAGTCGACACTGAGGAAGGTGATCATAGCACGAGTATCGAGATAATCACCGCCGAAATAAGCACCATATCTTTTAATTTCATTTCTTATTTACTTCATCTTTTGCATTGAACTATGACGATGGTAACCTACTTTATGAGGCGATAAACTGCTGTATTCAGGCAGTGGCATACGGAGCTGCAGTTCAAGCGGCCAGAGTAGTGCCACTAACGATTTTTTGTTTAGGTGTACGAAGGTGAACGTGCAATGACCAAGGACAACAATTTGTTGGGCAAGTTTGAGTTGTCTGGCATTCCACCAGCACCTCGAGGTGTTCCACAAATCGAAGTTACCTTCGATATAGACGCTAACGGCATTATGAATGTATCGGCACAGGATAAATCAACCGGTAAGCAGAATAAGATCACAATCACCAACGATAAGGGACGCCTGTCGAAAGACGAGATCGATCGCATGCTACATGAGGCAGAAAGATTCAAGGCAGATGATGAGGCGCAGAAAGAGCGCATCTCCGCAAAAAATGCACTCGAATCATATGCATTCAATATGAAACAAACCATCGAGGATGAGAAGGTCAGTTCAGTGTTTCTTTGAATTATCACACACCACTTAAAAACCTCGAGGCCGCCATCGAAGTATGTAAGACCTCACTATCTCACCTTTACTTCTCAGTAATTCTCTTCATTGCCAATCTATCGAGAATGTTAAAATCCTGATTAGGTGAACTGACGTGAGATATGTTTTTTGTAAGCCGATGTATTTTGAGTGATAGACACCGGTTGGTTCATCAAATGCTTCAAAACTTAATGTAGAAAATTTATACCTTAATTATACAGCAAAAATAATGGCTAGTGGATTTTATTTCTGAATTGTTATGCATGGTTTTTTGAGTCTTCCAGTCTAATCGAATTAACATGTCCATAATTTGTCACCTCCGCAGCGCTAATATCATTACTGGTTGTACGCTAATGCGTTCATTCAGTGTTTGGTCTGACAACAGTCGCAGCAAACAATTTTGCAATGCCCCATAAAACGTCAAAATTTTTTGAACTTAAGGTCATTAGATATTCTGGCGCTTTTGGCATGTGAATTAACAATAGTGGATCCTATTTCTACTATCTTTATAGTGTGCAGCTCTCTTCTGCACCTCTATCCTATCCGTACATTCGCTGCGCTTCTTGCAGCTGAAAAAAAAAACAAATAGGAAGGGTCATCCAAAAAAATTGTTACCAAAATGGCAAAAATGTACAAGAGTATAGAATCTAGAGATGTTCAGGTGAATAGAATTCACAAGTTTCCAATATTAAATAAAATAATTGCTTTCAGCTGAAGGACAAGATTCCAGAAAGCGATCGCAAGAAGATCGAAGATAAATGCGATGAGATCATTAAATGGTTAGATCGCAATCAAACCGCTGAAAAAGACGAATTTGAGCATATGCAAAAAGAGCTCGAAAGTGTATGCAATCCGATCATCACAAAAATGTATCAAGGCGCTGGTGGTGTTCCTGGAGGTACATAAATTCTTGATTATTCATTAGTTAGCAAATCAATCATTTATTTAATTACATATTATTTAATTTCTATAATCTAAACTGTTGACAGGAAATCATCTTTTTCTCTTAGTGTATCGATTTAGCATTCACTAAACAAGAAGCGTTCAAGCGTCCTTGAATTTATTGTTGACGTCTTCTACGCATCAATGTTGATGACCTTCCTCTTCGTTGGGTTTCCGCAATTGTTTCGAAACACCTTAGCAAACAATTACTGAAACAACATTGATTTACTACTGTGAAAGATGTATATTTTTATTAGCTAGTTTCAACTTTATAGAATTAATGACAGCACACAGGTTTTGAGATCAGGTTATTAAGCCACTCTCAAACTGCGATGAAATATACTAAATTGTTGCTACCATATGACAGCCAGCGTTGGACGAGTGCTCATTAGCTATCAATAAAGTTCCACGATAAAACTCTCTTAAACTTGCAACATTTGGAGAAGAAAAGTTATTCAGAATATTTTGAAGAATGAGATCTACTAGAATTGCGGCATATTTTAGATTATGATATTATTACATTCTCGTGATAATAATGCACTAACAAAATCGTAGATATAAGGACTCAAATTTTTAGTGAAAAATTCAGCGTTATTTTCAAGGTGTGCCAGGTGGAGCGCCTAGTGGTAGAGCGAGCGGTGGTGGTCCAACAATCGAAGAAGTTGACTAGATGTAAAAACCATCTTCGCCGCACTCATTGATATCTAAAAGCCCTAAATATTTAGGGACGAGAAAACGACCGATAACATGTTGATAATTTCTTATTATAAATTGTGATAATTGTTTTCTTGCATCGAGTGTCATTTCATTGGATTTATACCAATTTATACCAATTAAGCTTTTCGAAGCAGAAATTCTAGTCTGATATTATCAGTTAGCAGTGGCACACCTAATCTAACTCAATGTGGAAAATGCTTATTGCGTTTATGACATTAAGTACTGGAACTACGTTCACTTAAGTCGATTCACTTCTCGAAGATCAATTTCATTTATTTAAAAATGTCAATGACAATTGAAAAATGCTGATAACTTATACAAAATCTGGAATCTGGATAACTTTTCAGAGAAGTGTATCTTTTCAAAAAGACTTTTCGTTATTTGTGGCTTAGCCGTATTTTATACCAGTGTTACTGTTCAACGTTATGCACAATTACCGTGTCGATGTATTAAAATCCACCACATTCTCCTTCGTTGCGTAATAGCATTTGTGAGAAGCTAACGGGGCCGGTGCTATAACTGCTCAGTTAAAACTACTGCTTTAAAATTTTTTCTATTCAAATGCGTATATATGTTCTTGAGCAAAGTTAATTACTACGAGGATCAAATAGTGTCTTTACAATCACATCTAAATGCTGTGATCTTGGAGTCCTTGGTACTAAGGATCGTCGAGGCTTGTTGAATATGTTATCAGCAAATGAACAGCAGCAAGTATTCCGCAAATCATCAACGGGTGAATATCATATTGAAACATCAACTGACAACGAATCATCATCCCTGTAATTATACTTTTACAACACTCCACCTAATGCATAACTTGTTTTGATTTTCGAATGTGCAATATACTTTTGTTAACAAGAATAATTGATACGCAAATTAATTCCATTTCTTTGAAGTAATGTTTAAAGTAAAAGTAAGCTAAAAATCGCGAACATTCGGTTTATTTAAGGGTGCCATGAAATTATAAAATGAGGAAGGCTTGGATATTTCATTCGATTGCCAGAATTCCAATAAAAACGGCAATCTCCACTCGTGCCGGATTATGGATTCCTCCTCATAAAGGTGGTTTCTATAATCCAGGGATTCCAGGAATGGACGTATTTACGGAGAAAGGGGACTAGCCGGTATGTATAACAGAGCAACATTACGAAGAGTGTTATAAAGGATTTTCGATAGTGTAATAAACAGGTATAGCGTTTTCTTATAAATATGCGGCCACTTTTTCATCAGCAGTGACATAGATGGATTTCGAAGCAGTGTTTGAGCATTTTTTTAATGGAAATTTGTTGTACTTATTCGAAGCATTGCGCAATGAAAATTCTGGCATCAGAATGGAATTTTTTTCACAGGCTAATATTGGACTAAAATTTCTTTAAAAAACATCACAGGAACATAAAGTTTTTTAACAACAATTCAACGGTAAATATTATTGCCGCGAAATTTGTCGGCATTGAGAAATAGCACGAGCACGAGCGCTTCTGCCCGGTGTGCCTATATCAGATCCATTCACTTTTATTCACATATTACTGATAAACTATAAAAGTACCACGGCAAAGGATGATAAAAAATTCACCAATGTTTTTAGATATCTAGCTGGTCGTTTCTTTCTTCATAACCAAACGCTATGGGTCATTTTAGCTCAAAGATTTCGTCGATCAACCTGTTGCAGATATCGATAGGTCGAGAATTCTTTGCAAGCCAATCGTTATGTTTTATAGGAAACGTCGTGAAACATTTTCGTTCAATTCCATCGTTTCCAATCCTTTCATATTGATATATGGAATACGTTAAATGCTCGTCTTCATCTGAAAGCACAAAAATTTACTCAGTAATACTGAATGAAAATACGTTGATGCTAAAGACTAATAAATTTTCAACTTAAACAGAGTGAATCTATACGACTTTCAAGAAGGCATTTATAAACGAACATAGGTGGAAGGCAATAAATGTGATTAAATAACAATATCAGTTCCAGTAGTGCTTGTCGCAATAGTGCGCAACTAATTATCAAATATCTAAATTATTCTAGCAGTGGAAATTTGCATAGTTGATATTTATGCATCAGCGCATTCATTCTGGCATAAATTCATCGATGACTAAGGGTGTAGCAAAGCAAAATTTCTAGCGAGGTGATGAATACGTACGATATTTGCATTACAGTCCGGGTCTGCTAGATCTCTTTTAGTTCAAGCTGAACAGTTCCATTTTCATATTTTATTAATTAAACGAGATTTTGTTAAGTAGATCTAATCCTATAGCTCAAGTCTACATAAAGCATCCAATACTAAAGAAAATTCATGGGATGACGAACACATTCAAAACAATAATGAACATATTCAAAACATAACATGATACCTTAGGAAAAATTGTATGCAAAATATAACGAACAAGCGCTGCTAATTAGTCAGAAATTCATAATTTTTTCTTGCATTTGCATTTTGTCAGGGCAGTAAAAATGTTCGGATGGCATTGAATCAATATTATTACATACGCTGAAATGAAAGCCCTTTTCAAGATTTCAATCGAGAATTTATCCTTCACTGTGGCTTGTGCTATAGCTTTTATTTCTGCATATTTTACTCAGAAGATCTTAAATTGTCAGAATGGAAAACACTCAATTTGGCGACCAGCAGACTTCTTGTTCTTTCGTCACTCAAACACAGGTTTCAAATTGTACACGCTGAAAAAATTGAGAGAGTAGTTTTAAACCCTTCGGAGTGGGAAATTATAAAGCGCATGCACTATCATAGTATTAAGCCATCCTCGTCCTTCTCAACCCTACAATCTCGAAGGAGCTCATATGTGTTTATAAAGTTCATGCTCATCAGAACAAATATACATTAATACACTTGCCGCAGTCTTCATAAGATTCCGCTTCCATAGTATCGGTGCACTTCTTCTTCGCAACGCTTTCTCCCTCAATGAGCGTAGACACAGTGTTCGAAGATGAAGACGAAGTAGGCTGCACATGTTGGTTGAGATTGACTTGTGATGCCTTCACTGATATGCTGGATGTGAAAACACGGCTTTTAAGATATTAGTTACTGCAATGCTTATAAGCAAAAAGCTTATCCGGGGATATCAAGGGGAGGATCACCACGAACTAATTTTGCAGCTTACGAGAAAAATGATGAAGTATGATGCAAAAGTACCGAAATATTCACATCGTTTTGCGCAATCTCCCGCTTAAAAAAGTGACATTCCCCTAGCTGAAATTGCCATCTAAGATAAGGAGAGTTTTACGATTCCGTCAGTTCCAATAATATAAGTTTTCTGTTCAATTTTATCTGTCGCCTCCTATAGTTGGCGCTTGTAGATTAATAATTTCTACAATAGTAACGCTCATAACATGCCTCATATAAAGATCACTCTAGAGCTTAAAACTTTTTCAACATTTGCCTCAATTCAAATGCTTGAAGATACTGTAAAAACGGTGAGGAGAAATTATGGAATTCGCAACAAAAACGTACGTTGCAGGACCGCGTGATGGTGCAGTGGGCACACAAGCATTCGCGATACATTGAAGCATTATAATTGCATAGTAGTTGTTCATTCCCTGCTAAAAACCTGGAATCCGATAAACACGCATTTTCCTTATTTTCATTTTTCCGTCCGTTATCAACCCACCGGTCCATTTTTCTTGTTTTTTCGTTTCCTCTATTTATTCATCTTATTTATTTATTTATTTACTCTTGGTTGCTTTCTGCGAATGACTTTTTTAACTTTTGGCATTTGATTTGCTCATTTCATACGTTTTATATATGTAAATGGAACATTTTGAAGAATATGTGAATATAGNTGTGGGAAATTATAAAGCGCATGCACTATCATAGTATTAAGCCATCCTCGTCCTTCTCAACCCTACAGTCTCGAAGGAGCTCATATGTGTTTATAAAGTTCATGCTCATCAGAACAAATATACATTAATACACTTGCCGCAGTCTTCATAAGATTCCGCTTCCATAGTATCGGTGCACTTCTTCTTCGCAACGCTTTCTCCCTCAATGAGCGTAGACACAGTGTTCGAAGATGAAGACGAAGTAGGCTGCATATGTTGGTTGAGATTGACTTGTGATGCCTTCACTGATATGCTGGATGTGAAAACACGGCTTTTAAGATATTAGTTACTGCAATGCTTATAAGCAAAGAAAGCTTATCCGGGGATACCAAGAGGAGGGGGGGGGGGGTCACAACGAACTAATTTTCCAGCTTACGAGAAAATGATGAAATATAATGCAAAAGTACCGAGATAATCACATCGTTTTGCGCAATTTCCCACTTAAAAAAATGAAATTTCCCTAGCTGAAATTGCCATCTAAGGTAAGGAGAGTTTCACGATTCCGTCAATTCCAATAATATAAGTTTCCTGCTCAATTTTATCTGTCGCCTCCTATAGTTGGCGCTTGTAGATTAATAATTTCTACAATAGTAACGCTCATAACATGCCTCATATAAAGACTACTCTAGAGCTTAAAACTTTTTCAACATTTGCCTCAATTCAAATGCTTGAAGATACTGTAAAAACGGTGAGGAGAAATTATGGAATTCGCAACAAAAACGTACGTTGCAGCACCGCGTGATGGTGCAGTGGGCACACAAGCATTCGCGATACACTGAAGCATTATAATTGCATAGTAGTTGTTCATTCCCTGCTAACACCTGAAATCCGATAAACACGCATTTTTCTTATTTTCAGTTTTCCGTCCGTTAAAAACCCACCCGTCCATTTTTCTTGTTTTTTCATTTCCTCTATTTATTCATCTTATTTATCTATTTCGTTACTCTTGGTTGATTTCGGCGAATGATTTTTTTAACTTTTGGCATTTGGTTTGCGCATTTCATACGTTTTATATATGTAAATCGAACATTTTGAAGAACATGTGAATATAGAGCCACATAAAATAGTAAGATGGCATTTTTGATGCGCATCTGCTATTTCTTCCACACGCACATAACGGTGACGTTGGGTCTGTTCATACGTTTGCGTCTGCATGCGTATCTGGCAGTGATCCTGATGATCAGTGGTATAAACTACCACAGGAAATCCACCTTAATTCGGAGGAGATAACGATAATCTCAGAATTGGGATGAAGATACTGATTTTTAATGATAGTTTTTGGTTTTAATGATAGTTTTGGCAATTTTTGGCTATGCAAGAAGATGTGTGACCAGTTCCAGCGGAGTTTGCAAATGATTTTGCGTGGATGCTTGAGTCGATTAGTTCGCAGATATTACATTCGACTGACCAACCGACTTAATGAAGAAACCGCCAGGTAGAATGCTAATTGAATGTTCAAATGCTAACTTGCGAGCAAACTGATGAGCGCGCTACACATACACAAACAAACAAGTGCGCATAAGCATAAGAATGACGACAGTAAGAAATCCCGAAATCATTGAGACCAACCATTTGCATACATACTGAGGAACAAAATAATTCTCGCAAAAAAAAAGAAAAAAAAAGCGGCAACTCAATCAACCATCGATAGAGTTCCGTTTCTGCACAGAGAATTAGCTGCATCTAAAGTCCACTGTTTCACCGTTTAAGTTTCCACCAAAAAGAATATGCTTTCCACCTTGCACGATAACTATATTGTTTGAATATATAATCGCCTCTTTAATGCGTTCATTGATATAAATAAATCTCCAAGATTAAGCATTATATAACTTAAGTCGAATTGCCTATTCAATAGCAGAAATTGGACGAAGCTTATTGGACCTATTCAATAGCAGAAATTGGACGAAGCTTATTGGGAACTGTGAGAAGCAAATGACCGGTGTGGTATTTTTTAATGAGATGTGACATTTTCAGGCATCGATCTTTAGTGACCGACATGAACATTTTGACCCCATAGGAAATGGCATAATTTTAGAAAAGTGACGCAATTTAGAAAGAGAAAGAATGATGAAAAGACAAGAATGACCGTGAGCAGATAGAAGAACACCTAAACGATGGCTAGAAACTTGAAATAGTGACTGAGCGTGAAAGCAATCACTAGCTGGTTACGATGTCTTCATTGTCGTTCATACGTGTCCGATTTTCTTTACGTGCTAAAATTTTGCCGATTCCTGTTCTTCTCACATCTCTGATGTGAACATATATTGAGGATGTGTCATAATAGAAGGATTGTTCATTACGCACGGGAATGTAAAATACTGCATGAACATTTATTGACTTATTCATTCACATTTGCCCATAATATATTTCTGAATGACAAAGACTGTCGGCGAACTTGCATCAGTGCATAAGAAATTAGCCTGTGATAAATTACAAAAACAATGAAGTAATACTGGACTTAAATGTCGAGCTATGCGGAGTGCATTTTTTAGTAATGAACTGCTTCAATGTGACGATTACACAAATAAAACAACTAAGCGATATGCATCAGCTTTCATGGCTTCTGTATGGCTGAATAGTGAAAAGGTGCACCAGGAACGCTGGCAGGATATACGTTTTCAAAGCCATGAGCCAGCTACCAGTAAAGAACGACCATCGAGGAAGAGCTAATGAGAAAGAACTGATGGAAAAGAAATTTTGTGCTAGAAAGGACGATAAGATTGGATGTTCCAGGTAGTTGTTTCTAAATTGATAGTCGCGAAATGAAGCTTTCAAATATCCGTGGTAAATGTTCCATCTTATAAGCTGATGATAAAAGAAAAATTTCCCCTATAGATTCTTCCTCACTATACGTCTTATTTCCTATATGTTTTCTTAGTAATTTTAATGAAACTATTGGTCATACTCAAACGTATTCTTACCTTCGTCGTTGCCACCCTCACCTCAGACATAATAAAGTATTTTTGGAAATGTTTTCCTAATAAAAGAGAGAACAATACTTGTGAGAGTGGTTTCATTGAAAGAATCAAAACAATTACTTGCATTAGCGAAATCCAAAATATTCCAAATTATCTTGAAAGTAATGCGGCAGCCTTCATAAATATACAAATAGGATTCATATAAGATACACGAGAGGTGATCATAAAATAGAGGTATTGCAGCAATAACAGTCGTTGACAATTTGGCGCAACAATAAAGATCAATGTTTCCAATATTAAAAGCGATCAGTAACTTTAACAAGTAGGTCCCATCCACTGAGCCGATCACTAGCTAGATAGGATATATCAAGTCCTTTACCGAGCATGTGTAATATCACCCTACATCTTGGCAAACTCATATTACCTCCATCGTGTTTGATTGAAGACAAGGAACAGTTCTGATCAATGAGAATTCTGTGCATTCGCTTCTCGAACTTCTCAGCGAATTTCCTCATCTGTTCGAAGCATATGACACGCACAATATTACTGTCTACACAAAACCGAACATTATAGTTGAGGACATATTCTGCAACAATGGAAGATAAGAATATAATACACAATAATACAGAAATATTCTTTAGCATGAATTGAACGGTTGCATGGGACTAGATACTGTTCGGAAATGTGATAATGGAAAATGGCAAATTGCTGGATTTTGATGATTTGGGTCTAGATTTGTCCCCCTTTTTTAGATTTTCTATTTAACCAAGAAATGTTGTCTTTGCTTTTTTCGATTCTTTTTTTTCAAAAATTTATTACCACGTCTGTGTATAGTTTCTTTATGCCTGTTTGCCTATCTAATAGCTTCAACTTGAACACTCAAAGTTTTCTCCAATGAAATTTGTTACAGATCCGTACTAAGTGATGAATTCCCTCTTTCAGCTTCGGCTCCGCTGATCGTTTTTCCTGCCTGTCTTTCTTTCAGTTAACAATGTTACAAAAGTTTAAAAGGTCCACTCTGTTACAGAGTTTGTTCGATGCAGACTAAGTACGAATCCTTTGTTGAAAGATATGTAAGTATGTTGGCCGGTTTCGGAGTAGAACCCATTGCAATGCTTTCATTGCTATCTCCGGTATGCTTTCTTGTATGCCACCTCTTCATTCACTTCTTATACCAGTGAATCGATAAAGTTGCTAAAGTATTAACAGAAGAAAATAAAACAAAAATGAGCAGCATAACCCCTCCCATGTTTGTCGAGCGACGCGAATGAGCGATCGCTTCTACCTTACTGACAAAACACTCTCTATGCTAATGAAAGAAGCAATCAAAATAACCTCGTATAGAATCCGGCAGCCAATTATCATTGTTCACTTCACCATCATCAACAATCATCACATCGATCCTATGTAGTTCCTCCAAGATCGCATTGCATTCTTCGGTGACCGCAACACTCAGCAACTTGATCGGGACACTTAGAATCTATAAGCCGAGGATTTTTAACCAGTAAATTACTGGTGACTCCTAAGACAAATAACTGAACTTTTTTCGTTCTTAGCATGAAGATAAAAAGTATTCCTTTTTTTATTTTTTCAGAGTAGAAAAATAGCTTATTTGTGTTTTAAAAAAAATGCTATTGATAAAAACGTATAGTATGGGATAGATTGTTAATTGACTGCAGTTTACAAACCTGGAGTGATTCCATTGAGCAAAGAAGATCGCTGAATTCAGCTGCACGTTCTGCATAAAACTTTGCATGATCGCAAATTTTTCTTATTGAGCACCGAGAACTGTTCCGATGCAACTAGAAACTTATTTTTTAGTATCACATCAAAATATAACATTCGATACTAAGGTTATTAAAACTAAATGAATTATATGGTAACCATAAGATTACGATAATACTGTTGCCACAAAATACTAACTGTAAGATTTAATAGATTTTTCTCAAGCCTATCAGTGAGCAGTCGGGCACAAGTGTACAAAAAGAAATGAATCTTCTTCAGATAAAAATTAAGGCAAGTTATGTAGCTCTGTCCATACTGCAGTCTTTAGATCTCTTCGTAATTCAGGCTTGTCGAATGTGAAACCATCTTTTGCAACTTTGAAAAATGAAATCACTGTCACTTAAGACGCTTAAGATAAGCAATCACCTGTCGCATCATCATAGCACTGAAATCATCCCCGCAAAAAACAAGCTTTGAATTAAACCAGTCTAGGTCGCCAATGGAACCAGGTTTAAGCCTTGGCTATTTGAAAGTGGATTGAATGCGAATCCGGTCTTGGTTGTCAGTTTAACCTTAACCCAGTCAACATTGAGAAAGAACTTAACTCATGTCTATATGGTAACCTATTCATCGTAGCGTCAAGGAAACTGAGCAATCAAAACAAAATCTACTGGTGCGTTAAAATAAGGAGGAAATGTTTGAACAATAAAAATCTTACATTTAAAACGACAATGCTTTCAGCAAATAAAGCCAGAAGATCGCATACTTCAGCAGACGCACACCAACTTCTAAACACTGCCAATTTACTGATGACTTTCATCATTTCAAAAGGCATGAAGTGCAAAACCTTACAGTCTAACTAAAAACCCTACTCTTTAGTAAGCCGTAACGTTGAAATAAATTTCGATTGGTGACCAATCGTGATTTATCAGCTAAGAAAAATAATTTCGATGTGAACGCATCAGATACAATTATCAGCAAAAATGCAAACGAATAAACAGTTTGTGTCCAAATGGTTTAAATAATAAGAAAAAATTACAAATCAAATAGCACTTTCAAATAAAAGAGTAAACAACGGTTTGTGAACTCATATACGGTTCTCCTAATATTCCACATTTAGACGTTATGTGATATTCTTATGTTTTATGCGTAAAGAGAGCTTTTTCAATCACTCTAAAAAAAACAGAATGGAATGGAAAATCGAATCTTGAATGCAAAAAGCCTTTAGCATTTGAGGAAATGATGTTTGCGGCAAAAAAATGGCAAAAATTGCGAACATTTTTCATAATATAGGAGCATAAAGAGAAATTCAAGAAATTATACTCTTGACGAAGCCCATCATCACTATGATGTGCATTTATAGCACAATTCTTTTCAACCTGCTGCAGATCGCATTATTGCGAAACAAATTTCGGAAGGTACTTCCTCCTCTTTTTCACTTATCTAATCCGTAAGTGCACAAAAATTCGTTAAGCAGCATCAATATTTTCACATCGAAAATGAAAAACGTGCAGGTGGCATAGGTATCTGGTAGAAAGATGTGGCCTGTAAAGGCGGTAAATCAAAGACTTTCACGACGCTGGCAATAGACGTGACTGTCTGTGTATTTAAACAATGGAAAACAGCCCTCATGGTCATCAGAAGTCCGAACACCAGGATTCATTTGCAGTTCGAAATTGCGACCAAGCAGCTCTTCAACATTTGCAACTGAAATTATTCAGACAGTGGCATTCTGCAAAAGTCGACCAACCCAATTCGTCAGATCGTTTCATCCTCTTAACATCGGCCGACTTATCCAGTTGTGACGTATAACAATGTGTGAAACTCCATCTGTGGATTGATTCACGTACCATTCGGCGATCACAAGTGAAGTTCAGAAAAAAAAGCAGTCGAATCAGTCCTGCTTTTTTAACTTCGCGGACTGCCCGACAAATAAGAGCTTTTCTGTGTCTGACATTGTAAGGATGTCTGATAATGTAAGGATAGTTTTCCCTAAGAAATAACTTCAAAATTCAAATTCTGAAGCACATTCATTCCGACATCTTTTAAACTTTAAAAAATGCACCTTGCTATTACATGCGGACAGATCCAGTGAGAGCATGCCTTCAAGAACATTTCATATAGAATGCTCGCACTCGAACAACGACTGATATTTATTCGTAATTTTGGAACGTTCGCTATAAAACGAGCGAATTCCATAAATGCGCCTCGCGGAAATATTCGATCGATTTTTGCGCTGCTTTCAGCGATGTTAAAAAATAGCATTTTTTCTGCAAATAGAAAACATTATAATGAGCTGCTACTTTTACGTAATGAATGTTCTGTTTGCCCGAATTGTTTTTACTCTTCGTTGATGTTCATGCTTACATACGTTTTGTGTGTTTTCTCACTTTGAGACGTTGGAATCAATAAATAAATAAACAAATAGATAAATAAACAAATCTGGACTCAGAAATAAGCAGAAGAGAATAATAATCTTAAAATGATGGATCTTGGGGCCGGTTACATGCAATGAAATATCGAAGCCACGCATAAACACTCCTCCAACCCTTCATGCTCTCAAGTGCAAGCTTTCAGAATTACTAAATCTTTGCAATCTTCCTTTGTAGGTTCAAAGCGTTCTTTGCAAGTTGCAGAATAGGACGATTCTAGCAACCCTCCTCCTTCCCTCGAAGCAGCAGCTTCAGGTAAGTGCCGAACTTCAGCGGCATTAGTCGAAAAAGACCCACTTGCAACTGCAGCACTTGGAACAAATTTTGTGTGCAAGCATAAGCAAAGCTTACCATTACGAAAGTGGAAACGGCGTGAGATTTTGCTCGTTTCGAATGCAATCATTTCATCTTGGACAGTGACACTTTTTATAGGAATCCTCATACATGGAGGCATATTCCAGTAAGCAGCATTCCACCGCGTGGAGACGCGTCGGGAACGCTCGCGATCTTGCAGCGAAAGTTTTCTGCCCAGCATCAGAAGAAAAGTGAAAGGGAAATCCATATTTTCCGTCGAATGCATTGTCTGCAACAAGGCGTTTGCAGGGCCTTGATATGTAAACATGGTGGATCACTGCATTACTACTGGGGACCTCGTCACCTACATTTTAGCTGCAATTGCTGCTCATCAAGGAGTTAAAGAGAATGACCACTTATTTACCCCCGGACGAGTAGCCACCTCTTACTATAATTAATTGCGAACACATAAGAGCAAAAAGGCAAAAATAGTTACATATAGCAGACACAATGTCAGTCTAGATGATAGGCCGTGGTTTCATTTCGTAGGAATGATGAAAGCATCAAACATTATTTGCATGCGTAAATGTGTACAGTTACGGCTAAGCTGAGCGTGCAATGAATTGTTATCTTAGAGATTATTCCGAAAGGTATATTAGAAAGATAATAGATCCAACTATAACAAATCATCAACTGAAAGCGATCCACCCGACGCGCTGAGGAAAGTGAGCGGCTGTGCGCTATCACAACGACATATCGTTGCATTAAAGCAGCCGGTGGAATTTGGATGACAGATTGTGCGATGCACAATTGGCGTTTCGGAATGTTTAGCCGTTTCGGGAAACAGTGGTGCGTAGGCGTTTAGCTCGTTACAACACTTAAAGAAACGCTCATATATGATTCATATATGAAACTTTAAATGGCTAACGGATCGACTACGTACCACCATTAGTAACTGTGAATTATCAACGAGCAATTTTAGCAAGTGCTGTTGATGGCAAATATGCATATTGAGCAATTCTATGCACCCTCATTAGTATAAATACATAAAAAGTGCATTCAGTTCCAAAATTCGAGGCGAAAGGAAAAATTTTATTAAATATTAAGTAAGAAATTTTTCTGCATCAAAAATTAGGAAGAATTTTAAGGTAAAGAATGAAAAGAAGAAGATGGAGAGAAAATGGATTGGAAACGAGGATATTCTCGTCTCCATTTTTCCCTTGATTCTGAGCGTCAGTAGTACAGGCCACCAAAAATGGGAGCGTAATTGCAGTGCTAATGTGGCACCGAAACGCTCCCAAAGTGTATGCGCGAATGTGTGCTGCAGAATGACAACTGTGCAACGCACATTCATCATCGCCTCAGGCCGTTCGCTGGGCGCGGAATGGTGCCGATTCCAGCCCGCCTTTACAGTGCTTCTTCCACATAGTCTGCACTGCTGCGTTGAAGCACTAACATCAACAACAACTCGCGACATATCTAGAAGCCAAGAGGAGGGCGGGGGGAGGGTGGAAAGGCGCTTTCCGCTTGACCGCGTGTATACCCGAGTGCCCTCCCACAATCGCGAACTCCTACCATCATTCGCCTCTTTTACTGTGACCTTCGGCAAGGTTTTGTGATCAGGGGGAGGGGCGGAGAGATTGGTTTATGGGACCTAACAGGTATTACACCAAAAAGAAGTTTGGAAATTGCTGCCAAACAACCTCAACTGAGCAAAAAAGCGTACCATTTACGAACACGCCAAGAAGTATATTTTAGCACTGCGCTGCTAGCTTTCTTTCTGACTTTGATTTTTTTCTTTCTGATTTACAGCGACACAATTCCCGGGGATTGCACTTCCGCTTTTTCAAAACAGTGAAAATGGTAGGATCCCGCTCGCCTCCACCGGTTTTAATACCTCTGTCGCTTACAAAAATTCTCACATATGACTTCCATTAAGGCAGTCTATCCTGTCCAGAAAATCTATAGATGATGTGGACCTGTTCTGTTATGTTTCAGCAGCTGTCGAACATAAACTATAACGTTTGAAACAAGCATTCTTGAACAGAAAACTTTTCGATCACTCATCCCACTTTAAAAAATACGCTGAGATGTTAGGAAAATTGGATGCCCTTGCCGATTAAGAACACCACCTTCTTTCTCTCGAGCTCAAGCTGCCTTTTCGAGCACTGCAAAACATTTAGAGGATCCTTCTCTTCGAAGAAGGCAACAGTTTTAAGACCAAGCTCCTTCATAATCCACTACGCACATTTCCAGCGAGCTGCCGATCTGTCTCGTACCAGAACCATTATCAGTACCTGTGACACTATGAATGTTATTGGAAAAAATAATAAACGGTGTGAAAAGGCGCTAACAATGCCAACTGCTACTCTGCTATCGCCAAAGAAAATTCAACTAGAGCATACGAACCAATTTCACTAAATCTTTTCAAATAAACTGGCGAAAAAATGAATCATGAAGAATGGCACGATTTGCGCTATTGCAGTTCAGATCACCAGCTTACCGAATCATTCAAAAGCTATTGCCAACAAGGCATTCTTATACAAGACTGGCCATGCAAAATCTCGAGCAAAAAATTGTTCTTTGGCCACATTAGAGTAGTTAAGAAACAAAATTTTGCGAATTTCTTTGAAACAAAGAAACAAAACTTAGCATCTTTGAACGCCAGCAAATAAAGTGAGAATCAGTTGAGATGCAATTTGGGATAGAAGGTCACCATACGATGTAAATTGAATCTATCAAATTTCGCGCTCTTAGCATTCGTGTTTTTCTTTTCTTCTTCTTCTTCTTTTCTTTTTTTTTTTTTTTTTTGAAATCACCAAAAGAACACAGACGATCACGCGCAGCAGGTACAATAAAACTTGAGGAATTTCTGCAAAATTTTACGAAAGAGCACAATAATGCAGCAGTCACTTGAAATCGATTTTCAAAGCGTGATTTTGTCGTCAACATTTTGCTATCTAGCCATTAAAGACACATCCATAGAGATACTCAATGTCGTCGTTCTAGACATGCAGCAGCTGATATACGGGACATAGCACATAGAAAAAATGAAATTTCTTGAATTTTACTGCGGGTAGCCGATCCAATTAAAATATTCATGAAACTGACTGGTCTCACGAGCGTAGCTGGCAAAATATTTATGACTCATCAATCCCGCTTCTCTATCTGTTTTGACAAAATGACTGCAGATAGCCCTGAAATTTCGTTCGGATGCTCTTTCGGCAACTGACTAAACTTTAAATCTGCATGTAAATAATTGCAGTTACACGTGTGGCCAAAAAGGCCAACCGATGATTATTATAGCCACGTAAATTAATTCAAATACTTAACTGGATTATGCTCGGTCGATTGTTCACTTACTTCACGAGTCAGCTTAGTATGTAAGTGCATCATATGTCTGCCTCCCTATTGTAAACATCAATTGGGCAAACTATGCGAATTATATGGTTAATTAATTGACATTTTGGTTGCTCTCTTATCTGCCGAGCAATGAGCAAACCTTTAGAAATACGTCCTTGAATACTAAACTTGAGCATGTGCAATGCACAACGATTCTGAGTGATCGCAAGTGTTAGTTGCCTTTAAAATCTAGAAAAAAAACGTGATTTGCACACAAGCCGAACTGGATTGTAAGTTGCAATAGAAACGCAATTACCAAACTGTGTTTTGCAGGCAACAATTTTGCAAATTTTTTGACATGGATTTCCTCTTTTACCATATATGCATAAACGTGTGACCTTTTAGGTATACAAAATGCCATTTTTGTTCATAATATGCCATCGTCGTCGTTGGCATATTATGAATCCGATTGTACATAAATATGGCGGGAATGCGGCAACATTTGCTAGCTTCATTCGACAAAAATAGATGCAACACATTTTATGGTAGCTGCAAGGAAGAAAAAGAATGTCTAGATGAAACTTTGATGACGAAGCGGAGTGCTATGCGTCAAAACCAGTTACGATATTCGAATGCACGATCCCTGCTTAAGTTGCCCCACGCCGCCCACACACTTGCATACCTATTGCAGTTCTATCTAGTGAGTACGCTTCAAGACTCTCAGCTCCCACGAATCGAGCACTAATAACGATGACAACTGAACACTGAAAGACGTCTCAGCTATCGTGCAAGCTTGTCTCAGAAAAACCAGAATGTTTGCAAGGATACTGCGAACTTGACGTTTAAGTGCCTTGAGACATTGGAACCCTTAAAACACAAATGAATTTATTCACCAGGTGATGAGGAATTCCTCGGCACGATAAGGAACTTGAGGTTTATTTGCATTAAAAATCGGAATCTTTGCAAGCCCATTAGTTCTTAGCGAATGGTTTCCTCAGGAAACTTTTGCAGAACCGGACGTTCCAGGTAAACGTTGTGTTAATATGGTGCAGAGGACTTCCTCGGTTCCTACCTATAATATTCCCCAAATTTACTAAGTTTATTTCAAATTTGAATTTTCCAACCGTTTAATAGTCTCTACGGATAGTTGCTAGCCACTCAGCGGATTTTCTATCTGTTGGACGGACGGGTCGTTGAAATCGTTGGCTTGTTACATCGACCGTCAAATTGGGAATTCGCTAGTGAGATTCGTTTATGATTAAATGTTCGACTGTTGAGTGGAGAAATATCAAGGAAGTGATTTAGCGGAAGTGCTGCCACTTTATCAATAAATCTTCACTCATATAAATATGAAAACGATTTTTGTTATAGTATGATCAATGAAAACTTATATATTGGTTAGAAAGCACAGTTTAAGAAATTCTGCATTGCTGGAGTGCATTTTTCCTCTACTCGTTAACCCTCTGATGCCAAATTGGCTTGATGTATGCCAAGCTAGTTTAACAGTGATGAACACTCACCATATATAACACATGAAACGCGAACGTTGCGCCACTTTCATTCGGTTGCTGTACACCATGCTTCCTTATACAGATGAGAACTGTGAGAAGTGTAAGCGATACCCAACGTGGAGATGTCGTCCATATGGCATCTGTAGTTTGCTGCGATGCGAATATGCACGCTATTGGGACTTTTTTTGCTTACGTTCTATGCAAGCAAAAAATGGAAACAGCGAGATAACTTGCAGGTGTCAAATTTATGGCAAATGTACAAGTTGAGGTATGCGGATCATTAACAGCAGAGATAAAATGCGGAAAATTAAACGATATTGGCCTGTCAAATATGGATTCCACTGCAGGCATCAACTACGTTCCAGCTACCGAAAGCATCAAGCATATTTCAACGCTTAAAACATTATTCGATTTTTCTGGTGCGAATACGTCACAAAATTTCTTCATTCTCATCATAAAGAACGCTGAGTTCAGGCTTGTTGGTGATACTCGCAATGGCCTATCGGAATCTTAATATTATAGACATTTCGTCGCCAATTCCACCATATAAATGAACGTTGGGTTTTGATCTATTTCTGTGGCGGTGTCTAACAAATGGGGCCGAGAAAACTATTTTATCTTATGAGTCTTCGCAGTTATTACATTTCATTCTTCAACAGGTTAGGTTACTTTGAAAAACAGTATCGAATGCTAGTAACCTCTCGCCTAAATGTCGTTGAAGTTGTTGTTGGCCAGCGATTTGTTGGACAACACAGCTAAAATATTATATTACCTACACACCAACAATCATTTTACTATCGACCAGTTCAGTGAAGAAAAACAAAATTTGACTTGTCATTCGGCGAGTTATTTTACTAGGTTTTCTTTTGACGTGAAGTTTTGCTTTGCAAGCAAAATAAAAGTAGAAATGATCAAAAAAGAAGAGAAGCACGCGATCATTAGGACGTCCTTTGACAGCACTTCAACATCCTTCCTCTTCACGGCGTCGTTTATCATTCACGAGTGAAACCATTCGGAAATCACTTTATGTCATAATAATAACATATAATAGTGTAACCATAGCGATTATAGATGGTCAAGGGAATTACCAGCATCGGCGCATTAACAATCAAAATTCCAAAGCAAAACTCTTCCAGGTCCGATACAAAAAACATTTAAAATTCCCATCACTTAAAGGTGCGAGCGGAAAAAGAGAAGAACAAGAAGAAATCAAGGATTTGACGCAGCAGCAAGTGCGAAAACAACATGCCATGAATGAAAACTTGCTTAGACGTTGCATCGAGAACTTACCTCTCGAGCTGGCATCAAAAACAATATCGCAACAGATATATGAAATGCCAACAACGAGTACTACCACGTTTTCTCTATTCAATGCCGACCTCTCATCGATTCCGCCTCCCTTCACTAACCAACTTCCGTTGATACACACCGACGCTGCCTATTTCGTTTATCATGACGACATAGAGGATGAAAACACCGGAAAAATGACATCAGGTATGCCACACTAAATTTTAAAGAAAAAGATGAAAAAAAAACTGGAAAATGAGGGTCAGCCCAATAAGATAACGTACAGAGAATGCACAAAACGAATCAAGCGATAAACACAAATTGCCCATCACTTAAACAAAATAAAAGCCCCGCTTCCTTTCCCTTAATTACTGCGCGAAGTCAAATTTAGCCAACAAAATAGGCAAAGACACGGCACCAACTGAAGCTGTCTTCGCCAGAGAAAGACTTTTGCTAAATGAGATCAAGACTTCATGCAAAAACCGCGAACATTTGCACATAGTAGATTTCATCTTTGTGGAGTGTTCCCTGACCAAGTACAAGGAGAACAAAAGCCGCCGCTAAAATACCACAAATGCACTTATTCGAGGCAGGGGCTCAAAAACTTGGAAAAACCACACAAGACAACATTCTGCGCCAATAGTAGCAATATTAGGTGTCATCATTCCAGGGAGGACTATCTATGGCATAAGCCAAAATTCCATAAACTGCTCTACCGATCAGCAACATTCTCTCAGAAGAACCAACGACGGAACGTCTTTACACAAGAACACACATGAAAAACACGCGCAGGAAAACAGGAAATTATTCTTTAAACCAATAAAAAGGTTACCCTCGACAAGATATGACAGTTTTGCACCCCTGAATTCTCGCAAGCGAACAGGACACTCTACCGCTGAGCTAAACCCCATGTGATTAGTGAGTGAGCCCACAATGTCCAATTCCCACATCGAATAACATAAGAAAAATATTCGCTTTTAAAACCAAAACAACTGAATTCAAACCTGGGCCTACAGATGTAGACTGCGAACTGAACCCAGCGTTTTATACCACTCGGTCGGACGAACAGCGTTCCGCGAATAAAAGCATCACTACGCGGTCAACTCACTAGCATTGGTGACGAAAGACACAAACATGTCGGGGATAAGGTGCTCGAATTCTGGGTTTGTGCCACGCAAAGCGAGCACTCTACCCCTGCGCTAAACCTCTACAACTCTTCGTTGAGGTAAAAATGTCCCACTAGCAATTTATAGAAGTCTTCACGTCCGATTACACAATTAAAAATACTTTTTCTCAACTAACACAACTGTTGCACAAATTGTTCACCGAGAAGTACAGAGACAACGCATTTGATAGTAATATCTGTCCGCCGCAGGATTAGAACCTACGCCTATAGATGAAGACTTCGACATGAAAGCATCGCTTTACACCACTCGGCCAGACTGACGGCTTTCAAAAAACCACAGTGATCAATCTCCTCCCATCTCGCCATCCTTGCATAGGCCACTTACAAGTATATGGCGCATGATGGGATCGTACCCTCGATCTCTCGCATGCATAGCGAGCGCTCTACCGCTGAGCTAAACCCCCTTTGGCTATCGAGTTAGGCAACAATATCCGACCAGCAGATCTTCGA